>UYYA01000414.1:0-59145 GCA_900624975.1 Angiostrongylus costaricensis
ATTTCGCGATTCGCGATTTGCGCTCCCCAGATCAACCCCGCTGACGGGTGATTGCTGTGGCAAAAAAGATCGATAGAAATAGCTGAGAGACGTGCGAAACAAAGGACCCGCATGGTGTGGTGGTGAACGCGTTACTCCCCGGAAAGGATAATAGCGCGTTCGTTCCCCACCATAGACACCTGCGGTCCAGAGTTTTGCAAATATCTCAGCAACATTGTGGTTGTATTTCGCTTAGTAACCTGCCATGAAAATTATAGAAGGCAGAAAACAAAACGTTAAAACTCTTGGTATAATTACACTAAATGAGAAATGCAAATTTTAACAAGTCTGGATCCATGCATATTGATTTCAATGTCTAAAACAAAGGTAATTCGGATTGTTAAATTAGAAAGACAACAACACCTCATGGTGAGTTTGCTTCAGTAATTGAAATAAAAGCCACAAGGATCTACAGATCTTCGTTCATTTTTTCTGAAAATTTGGATGGGGCAAAGTATTCTCTACAATCTCTACAATTTTTCCAAGTTACAAGAATTATCAAAAAAAAACTGAAAAAGCCATGAACATTCTTAGCAAAACAATATAAAAAAGCCATGTTGGCACCAACTCAAGATTACTTTTACTGAATAACTTCTACCTATCAATAATAAACAGAATAGTAAAGATTTCATCGGAGGAAAAAAATCTTATGCACTTGATCAAATAAGGGAAGGTGCTACGTGACACTTAGCACAACTTGAAAAAAAGGAAAAAGAAATGGGTCATAAATGTTGACCTAAAACGACAGCAATGTTTTAAAACCACTACCTTTACAAAAACCATTGCTTTCAGAAGCCCAGACAGAGAGAGGATTACTAGCGAAATGACGTAGAATGTAGAGTAGTAGTGCGTATCGGGATCGTCTGCAAGACTTCCTTCAAAACGTAACACAACGCTGTCGTTACTCTCCACCAGCTAAAGAAAATCGATGAGCAAATATTATTGCAAAGACAGGGTAGCAATAAACAGACTACACTCCAATAATGTGAACAAAGTCGTTTCCAAATCCTTTTTTTTTTCTTTTTTCAAACAAATGATATATTTCGTTCTCTTTGATCCATGCCCTCTTGAACCTTTTCTTGTAGGAAAGGTAAAAACACGGGAAGTGAATAAGTCACCTGACACAAAAAACATCTTGCAACAAGTAGTGATTGAATCCAGAGGAGTTGAAAATGAATTCAAGCGGTATGATCCCCTAATAAATTTTGCGTCAAAGATTCGAAGCAAAGGATACTTTATTTTGCAAAAGAAACTTTGAGCACAGTTGAGAACATATTAATATTCAAAAGCAAAATATAGAGATATAATTTAATGAAGACAACGAAGTCACTCTTCACCTTTTCTCTGTGACCACTTTTAAGCCAATGTGACAACCAGAACGTAGAAAAGATCGAAGCGGATACATTAAGAACAAAAGCGGCAATAAGCAAAATCCAAACTAGCCAACTTCCAGCTGCTCGAATGTAAGCTCTAAAATTATCAAAACAATTTTATGCTATGAAAAGATTGACTTGTTGAACAACGCGTAAAATGGCAGTGGAAACTTCAAATTCGTGTACCTGTAAATGGAGAATGACATTGAAGCTAACCCAAAATCCTCTTCAGCGACAACGAGCTTACCTAAAAAAAATACCGTATAAAGCCTATATGATTGTAAAATGATGAAAAATGATACGGCAATAATAACCTTGGAATTCATCTTCCGATATGAGCTTCGCACTAGCATCCCGAACATCGACGTCATCCACATAAAATAGGAAAAATAAAGTTAAAAAAGGTATAAGCACTAACACTTATTATCTTCTTCAGCTATAATTTACCATTTTTCTTTTACCTGGAGGAGAATTGTTCTAAAGTGTGGACGTGCGACGAATCAATATAAGAAACTTGACATTTTCATCTATAAATCAGGGCAGGAAAAAATCTCGTATTTCAGGAATTAAAGTAATCTTAGAAAAAAACTCGTCCCGAAGAGACAACTCCTTCTTCGACAAGCAATGACCAGCTTGTGGAGACAACGCCCTGAGCAATTCTGAACTCCGAAAAAATTTCATACAGGACATTGCAAGTTAACCGCTTTCATCTAGATCAGGTGGTGAAACAATCAGTGAACTTTATTAAACTCCGATTTAATGCACATTGACATGGGACCCCAAAACATGTTCAGGTAATGGAGAATAAAGTTCATACGGTTGAGAGAAAACGTACAAGGCAAATCCTCTATAACAAGAACATCGTTGAAGAAGTCTTTTCCCAACATGACTAATGTACAAAAGAATATTCGGTCAAAGAATTTCGATAAGTAACTGACTACAAAGTTTTGCCAAGTTAAGACGATTTAAGATTGTTCAACTTAGTTCAGCTTTGTCAACTACAGTTTTTCCTTACACCGAAAACGACTGGACAGCGTTTCTAACACTATCAAGAAATAAGCTATCGTGAAAAAAGAACTTGGTCTTTGATTCAATAATGAAAATATACGTTGACATAGCTAGCTATAGACCTTGACAACACCATGATCAGTTAGATTCGTCTTGGAAGCATTGAGTTACATAAAAATCTCACTACCCAAATTAAAGCATGCCTTCAAGGATACCAGCAGGGATATCATGCACAGCCACTAGGCCAAAAGATCGACGGGACTACTGTAGCCTCTACCTAATCTATCCCTTAATGTGTTACCTAGATTACAGTTTTCAGGTGAAACCAAATTATTCAGCAGCCTGTATTCTAAAATCGGGTCAGCTGTATGAACCACATCAAGTCAGAGGTCGTAGAAATACGCCAGGAGAATTATCTGCTCTCTGTTGGGAACCTTGTCAAGTTCGCCAATTTGGGTGACAGGGGCGAAACGCTAGCGTGTGGGTTTGCTCCGTAAGCTTGAGAGCGAGGTAGTTTCTAATTAAAGCAGTTCATCGCAGCTACTCCTTTGTAACGAAAAGTGATATACGCGTTAATGAAAAATTTGAAGGCAAGCTTTCCAGAAGGCGACATCGTCACCTTAACAAATAAAATGAAGACGAGATTATGCAGAAAGGGCTCAAAGCAGTGAGTAAGTTTGAGATGCGTTCAAAGCGGACGTTTTAGTCCATTTGTGCTCTTCTTCGTCTCTCTTTGTGCGTAAGAAAACGAATCGATATGGATAACCTAATTAAAGTGATAAAATGTAACAATATAGGACGGCTTTCGACCTCGCAAAGAAACCATTGACTAAAAATTTCAAACCTCCACCGACGCTATGTGAAAACGTGATCACCATTATAGACGAATATAACGGAACATAGTGGAAGCTAATGGAATTGCGCAAAACTTCTGCACAAGATAAGCACGAATATCCAGATAAGTGTAGTTTATACGTAAGAAATACTAACCGTCTCATATTCTTCGTCCAATGGAGACGGAACCCGACCTTCTAGGTTTGAACTATTGAGGATATTTTGATGGGTGGTTACTTCTGGAAGCGAAGAGAATTAGAGCATTAAATAAGGTCACGCACAAAAGCTTACCACCTCTTACTAGTGCACTTTCGCAATATTCTTTATATTGAGTACAAGTGGAGAGCAGTTCTTCATGTTCTCCATAGGCAACAATCCTACCACCGTCCATAAGTACAACTCGATCGCATTGTGATAACCTCTAAAGGATATACAATTGAACTCGAAATGGAGTCCGCGACAAGCCAATAGAATTTTTTTGAAATAACACAATCCATAAACCTGAGGGTCCGTTGTAACCATTACGACAGTTTTTGCTGACAATACTTCGCGTACGGCCTTCTCGAAAATTTTATCCCCTACCTTAAAAAACTGGTAATTCCGAAGTTCTGAGTAACAAACCACTTAATTTAACCTTTTTATCGAGATTAGCAAGGATGTCATCAAGGAGATAAATATCTCTATGAGCAAATATGGCACGTGCTAAGGAAACACGTGCCTTCTGACCTCCAGAAAGGGTAGCACCTCGTTCCCCAATCTGAAATAAACATTTTCAGAGTGTCTACAAAACGGCAGATTAAAGAAAACCACTAAAAACAAGATCTATTATTAACCTCCGTATGATCTCCAGCAGCTAGTGCTTCCAGATCTTTCGTTAGTTGGCAACTATTGACAGCCTAAAATGACATTATTTAATGCCCTCATCATTCAAAAATGATTAAAAAAATATCGACCCTGTAGTATCGTTGAGAATTCATTGGTGATCCAAAAAGGATGTTCTCTTGAACAGTGGTATTCTGTATCCATGGCACTTGAGGAACATAAGCGAATGTGCCACCGACCTCTAGATTTCCTTTAGAAGGAAACATCTGAAACCACGATGATCGGAATCAATCGATGATATGTTGAAGAGTACGACGCAGTTGCCTTCAAAAATTTGGAAGAAGACAATCAAGTAGACAGTATATGAGATAATGCTGAGATATTTGCAAAACTCCGGACCGCAGGTGTATGCGGTGGGGAACGAACGCGCTATTGTCCTTACCGGGGAGTAGCGCACTTCACCACCACACCAACCGGGTCCTTCGTTTCGCCTGTCTCTCAGCTAGTTCTATCGATCCTTTGCCATCAGCAATCACCCGTAAACGGGATTGATCTGGGGCGCCCAAAAGATCGATAAAACTAGCTGAGAGACAGGAGAAACGAAGGACCCGCATGGTGTGGTGGTGAACGCGCTACTCCCCGGAGAGCACAATAGCGCGTTCATTCCCCACCGCAAGCACCTGCGGTCCGGAGTTTTGCAAATATCTCAGCATTATATACGGGTTATATTTCGCAACATACCCTGCCATTAAAAAGAAAAAGGCAGTAAATAAAAGGGTCAAGTAGACAGTGTTGATTCTATGACCTTGATAAGTAATGGGGTGGCATCCTCTTTTAATTCTAGGAAAAACTAAGACATCAGTTTAAATATTACTTATTAACACATTTCAAATTTCCTACGACCTGTAATTTACGGTACTCAAGTTGTAATCAATAGTATTATACTAGAAGACTTAAATGCTCTTGATGCGCCTTAAAAACTCTGCGTTTCAACAGTAGAAAGGAAATACGAAAAGAAACCCAGGTTTCACTATCAAAACACGTATTCAATTAATCAAAAAAGGCGCGCGTGTAGCGCAGGGGTCGTAGGCGTCTTGCAATACACATGGGATCAATTCCGGCCCCCTAGGCTCGCCAGGCTATCCATCCTACCGTAGTTGGCAAATTGGTACATGTCTGGGAGGATCTCAGTACTGGCCCGATAGTCGGTAGGCCACAGCGAGTCGCTGTATACGCCAGATATGCCTTTAGTCACCTCCAATGGTGTTTAATGAAGTCGAATACATGGCGCATCCCTCAGGTATTGAGCAACGCAGAGAGCTTCATCCATTTTTTGTCAAAAAAACTCCATGTACAGTTGCCCTGATTTCAACTAAATATGCACTAAATTCGAAGTGGAATATATGTATACGCTGCCGAAAGCAGGGAAACTAGTTAAAGTAATCAAGATTTAAGCGCCATCGTTTCAGAACTAATACCGCAAAAAACACTCACATGGCCAATGATACTGTTCAGCAGAGCGCTCTTTCCGCTCCCAACAGCTCCACATATCCCTGTCAACTCCTTCCTGCGAATAACTAGTGTAATGTTGTCCAAACAAAACGATGATTGTCCTGTGTTTACAGGTGTTTCTTCTGTAGGAGCAGAATTAGATTCCACTGAAAGAATTTTTGCTTATGACGAAGATTTTTATTGAGTACTAAATCTACCAGGAAGTGGAGACCAAGTGAACGTTGCTTGGTTGAATCGAATAGCGATGTTTTGATCATGTAAATGGGGTTGAATAGGCTCCCATTGTTCGTACTGAAATTAAGGCTTCATATATTTGCATATATTGAACTTTAGCCAGAAATAAAGACGTTTGTACTATAAAACTTATTTCAGAAATGACAGCAAACTAGAGAAAAATGTGAGAAAATTGAAAAGCTTAGAAACTCCCAGTGCTTTGACATAATAGTAAACGTTAAGATACAACTCACATAATGAAAAACGTAAACCAATTTCTTATGAAGTGGAGTTCTTCAAAATTTTTGCATAACAGCACTATATCAGGAAATAGTATTAGGTATTAAATTACCATTTCACCACACTGCGGGATCCAAGAAGAACAATTAACCGCTATTTAATTTTAACCACTATGAACACTGTATGGAATGTAAGGATATAAAAATACTGAAAAAGACTCAACATAAAGTGGAAAACACTTCCAAATACTCATTGTAATTACAATAATGCTGAGATATTCGCAAAACTTGGGCCGCAAGCCAGATCGAACCATTAGCACCCTTTCAGATAACACAGAAAAGCCAATCGTCGTTCGATTTAGTCTGAAGTACAAATTCTCCGAATATCTCAGCATCACTGCGGTTGGCATAATGGCGAACAGAAAACTCCACTTTCATAAGTTCTTCTCGTTGTCAGCAGAACAACTCATGAACTGAGTAAAGAATTACTCTAACTCGAATATCTCTGGCTACACAAAAGGAATCTTGTTATATAGTGTTCACTACAGAAAACCATTCATATGGCTTACAATGTTGGCAATTTCAGCATTCCCCAATACTAATGATATCACTGAAACAGCGTAACCACACCTTATTACCTTTCAAACTGAAAAGACCTTTGAGTTGTTTTAAATTTAATCCTGAATTTCTAAGCACACGTCGTCAACATATTTGTTCGGACCAGTAAACACAAATACCGACCAACGAAAGAAAATGTGACCTAGTCGAAATCTAATTTTTCTTTCATCTTGAGCACAATTAAATACTCACCACTTAGATACTTATCAACGATCAAAATTTCTAATATGATCAGATTATGATCAGTACTGACTCAGTAATGTAACAACTGTCCTTCACAACCATGTAGATGAGTCAAAAGCACACAGCACTCCACAGTTTGCAATGTCATTAATGAGTTCCCTACCAGCATAACTTCCTGAATACGTCGTATTGCTACAAATGCCTCAGCGAGATATCGACTGCCGTAGGGAATCATTCGTATGCCAAACAACATAACGAAAAATACAGTGATTGCCGAGAAAGCCTATAAAAAGCATCTAATGAATATTATGACTAAAGTTAGTTTTAAATAAAGCCTCACTAACATCACTTGCAAGCAGATCATGGCCTGAAAGCACGACGCCGAGAAACGTGAGTATAGCAGCTACTATAGGTACAACAGGACCACAGGCAATCGCTAAGGACTGTGCGTAGCCAGCCTTTCTGATTTCAGTCTTTTCAGCATGTCGTATTCCTAAGAAAATGAACCACAATATTTAATCTCTAGAGTAATCTAAGTGGAAAAAAAAGTAAAGCAACGTACGTTCGATCTTCTTTGAGAAGTTCTCCTCCAAACAATTAATTTTAACAATGCGAATACTTCGAATAATCTCCCCCATAAGACCGATTCTCTTCTCCGTTTTTTCGATCGCATTATTTCGACAGCGCACCATAGTCTTCCCAAGTCCATACTTCAAATCGACACTTCAAATTATGTCCTTAGAGACTACTAATCACGTATTCTCTTACCTGAATGACATCAAAAATAAAGAAAACCAGGATCCCTAGCAAAGACCAGCGACCAATAACAGCTAGCAAATATCCAATACCACCTGCGGTTAAATGTGATGTAAAGATAGATTCACTGTCACAATTGTATTAGCGTCGAAAACTTTCCCCTTACCGATCAGAACAAAAGGTCCAACGATCACAAGAGGTGCAAACGTCACAGCATCAAATAGTCGCTGACCATCATTTGCAAACATGTTAACAATCTAAAGTGACAGAAGCGATAATTCTAAAAGATGAACGACGAAAGGAATTGACCACACCTCAGCCGCGTTCTTCTTGCCAATACTTCGAGCTCCTAGCAATCGCTTAAAGAGAAGGCCGAGTAGTGCTCCTCGGACACGAATTCCGGTGCGGTAAGAGATGGCCCACGTTGCACCGTACGAAAGTACACGAGCTACTTCAACCTCAAACGGATTGTGATAAAGAATGCTAGAAAAACAGTCCTCACACGTCACCTACACTTAACAAAATCACTATCAGCATGAAAAACATGCTTCCGCAGTACTAAAAGAATTGTTGATTAATTCTTCAAAAAGAGATTTAGGAAATATAAACACGTCACGCTTCACAAAAAAAAACATCTAGATTGACATGCACACGATTCTACTAAAGTTCGACTCTGACGATTTAAGACAAGTTTATGAAGGCAACAATTTAACCAAACTCTTAACCAGACAGAGTAATATATATACATATACGTATATATATACGTATGTATATACAAATAGGAACAAGGTTATATATATATATATATATACAATTATAGTTATTGGGTGGATGTATATACATATAAGGTTACAATTACGCCATAACCAAACACTTGTCATAAAACATCTAAAAAGTGAATTTTTGCAACTGCTATAAATTGAGGGCTGCATACCACTTCAAACCTGACGCTTGAAATGAAAAATAATACGAAGAAATGTAAGTATTACCCCTTCTTAACCGTAATGAGAAACTTTAATTCGTTGACGTTCCAATGGGATGGTTATAGAAAAGAGAACTTCTTCCGATCGAAGTATCCAAAATTCTCGACTGTTTGCGAATTTCGCATAATTCCGTTGACTAGTTACGATCACAATAACCACTGACTGACTGCTACATGCATGCCACTGTTTCTCCAAATAATTTACCATTGATTGCTCTACTCATAATTAGTCAACGTTACTGAATCATGGGCGCGTGTAGTGCAGTTGTCGAGGAGCCCTGCGACACACATTTGGGATTGATCCCCATGCCCGTGGGTTACAAAGCCTTCCATTCCTCTTGGGTTAACAAATTGGTACCAGACTTGTCTTGGAGGGTAGCAGCACTGGCTCGATATATTGGTAGGCCATCGCTAGTTATTGTAAAGATCAGATATGCACTCAATCACCTCCGACGATGCTTAGTGAAGTTGACTGCATGGTGCATCCCTCAGGAACTGATCAACGACGAGAGTTTAATCACTTTTAATCCTTTCACTGAATCATCAAAACTAAGTAGGTACTTTTGTATGTGTATTTCTGCTGCAGCAGACCATCACGTGTTTAGCAGAATTGAAAGGAATCTTAGTACTGTACAAAAACGACGAAAACGCCGGAATAAAACTAAACATTCGTTGTAACGTAATCCAACATCGAATGGTTACGCACAACCAGAAATACCTATGATACTAGATGCAACATGGCCTTTCAAAAAAAAAAGAACGCTGTAAACAAACGGCGTGCAGGGAGTCAAACGTTAAACAGTGGTCCGTAGAGGCTACAAACCACGTAGACCAAATAAGAAATCGCAACTAGTTATTAATAGTGATGTACGAAAAGGCTTAAACAGTAAGCAAAAAAAATTATGATTAGTAAACATACCGAATTTAGTCAGGTGATAAAAGTAGCAGTATATAAAACGATATAATGATAATGATATATTTACCAAACAAATGGCGAATACTAGAAAAAAGCCGAGTCGATAGTTCACCGATTCTCCGGGTAGAGGTGGCTGCTCTGCGAACTGTACAAGACCTGAATTCATCCATATAGAATTCTGAACGGTGGTAATATCCTGTTCTACGGAGTACTTTAGTGTGCGAAGCGAAGAAACTTCAAATAACCTCGTATTAAGCATGTTGGACCGATGAAACCGAAAATTAAGCAAAACAAAAACACGGCACACGCTGCCCATAGTCGTGTCTTGATAAATCGAAATAATGCACGAAAAAGCGATGGCGACTGAGGATTCTGCTTCGTCTCACTTTCCCAAAGAACCTCCATCCTAAACAGAACATTATTTAAATATCACCAAACACAAAGATGTCACTCGTCATGTTTTCGATTACATATTGACGACTGTAACGACTGTAACATGTAAAAACGTAATGCTGTTCTAGCCATGAGGTTCTCCAATGCTAGAATGTCGTATATACCTCGCCACATTCCATCGCAACACATTCTCCTTAATCATATCCAAAAACAATGTAAAACTCATGGTTACGAAGCGCTGCTTAGATCACAGAACACTGGCACTGTGGCTTCCTACTTTTTAACTAAAAGTGGAGGAAAAACTAAAGCAGGGAAACATCTTTTGTGAATTGAGAAAAAAAAACTTCATAATGTAGTAATCACTAAACAGAACAAGCCTGATTTCTAGGTAATATCCGTAAGAATAAAATAAATCCAATTCTTAAGAGCACCGTTAGAGTGAAAACCTGGATAAGAGGAACGCAAAGCAAGGACCTCTGTTCATGTAGTGGATAACGCGTGAGCCTCCGGACAGGATAATCGCGGGTTCAAAGAACACCTGAGGTCCCGAGTTTTGCTTGTATCTCAGCATCATTGTGGTTGTATTTCAAATAATATCTTCTCATCAAAAAAAAGAACAGGTAGTTATCTAATCATTTTCGGCCACTGTATGTTACCATGAAGCGCCACTGGTAATCATGATTTGAGCATCGATAAATCTCGGAGTAGACTACTTATGGGTGCCTCAAGCTAGACGCCCATTACTGTTTCGGAAGTAGTCAACGTACTTGCGTTACAGTGAAATTTGAGGCTTTTGTTGTTTAGTGCCATTACAGCAGCATAATAACATTCCGTGCGAACGCAATGTTGACACCAGTAATTTCCGTTTTGTTGATAATTAAAAAAATGAAATTCATCCATGACTTTAGTTACGGACATTAACCTGCTCTCCACGCTAGAAATGGTTGCAGTCACGGAAATAAACCTTTAACAAACAGCACGCATAAACTCATTACTTGTAAACGGATGCCTTCCGAAAACGAAAAAGAAAAATATCCCAGACGTGGATTTCGTTATAAAAACTACAGCCTACACTCACCTAGCGATATTGACATTACTGGCATCGTATATACTGCAATTCCAAACTTGATCTTTGTCCAATTTGCCTTTGAACGCCGAATATAAGTACTCAAATACCCAGCTGTACGTAATGAACGAGAAAAGGCCCGATTCATCGATCTTAGCGCCACCCTTCACATCACTTCTGAATAAAATAAAACTCGACTGAATGATGGACTGACTAGTTTTGTTGCATATCGTGTACTTATAGAATAGAAATTTTGTGCGATTTCCAACAACAACAACAAACAGACTAACAATCAACTCTGATGAAATACAAGTGCACATACCTCTTCGTCGTACGCACAGGTATCATACTTCTGAGCGAGGTCACGTAACGTGTCATTGTCTTCTTTGCGTTCCCATGAGCATACCTCTCTGCTGGATCCGTGGCCATTCTTAATATGATTCAGATGACTTTCATACTTTACGAAACACCAACGGAAATATTTATGTAAACTGAGCTTGCTGAACAAAATTTTATCTCTGGGAAATAGAACTTATGTAAGGGTTATATCAAATGATTGGGATTAAAGAAGAAAATGAGAAGTAAAGCATCCGAAAAGATGTCCACTAAATTACATTTGACAAATTTCAAAAAAGAAAAAAGAGCAAGTGCCCGAACATTTTATGACAGTATTACATCTTTAGTCACTGTGTAATAAGTTGTTGATGAAATGAAATGATTACCATAACCAAAAAAGATGAAGGGAATCAGTACACGCAAACAAATTATTTGCAAACTGGATGTAAAGAAAGCTACCATCCGTTCCAGGCTAATAAACGTCAAAACAGAGTGATCAAGCAAATTTGAATAGCTTTCGAAAGAAGAGTAGTAAATGCAAAGCATCCGGCGACTATCTCTCTCTGATCACATGGCTATGTCATTCATCGTCTTCTAATAATTCTAGGAAACAATTTAGACGTATAATTAGATATTCGTAGTTTCTAATATACCCATATTATAAAATAAAGACGAAAAAAAAAGTGAAACACTAAACGATGCTTATAAGTACAACGCGTGTCGGTCAACCTCCACTCGAACAGCGCCGTCAGCTGGATTTCGGCGTTCGTCGAAATAATCGAAAACAAGTGCCGGCGAGGCGAAGGAACGAGCGTCGCACGAAATACCTCCCTCGATGCCACTTCTCTGAATGACGGCTTAAATCCAGTCAACGAGAGGCAGCAGACTCGCGCGCCGGTGGTCGACTGCTGCGACCGCCCAGCAGCTTGCTATAGACAACGCGCACTATACTACTTACCGATCATGAACAACGTGTTTACTTATTGCGATGAACGTTCGAATTGAACGCGAGACGATTCATCAGTAGTAGTTTTGTTGCAAATCAGGACGCCCAACCACAGTCTTCGAAATAGTGTCAAAAAAGGCGCTCTCATCAACCCAACTTGAAATGGCATTTGTTAAGCAGTAACGCGCTTTTTTGAACGCAAAACAGTGTAGGGAACCGAGAAAGGAGAGCAAAGCGAACGAATGTGGGCAGAGCGGTGCATCCACTCACACCGGAGAGACACAGAAAACAGCAGCACATCAATGCACGATGTAGCTTATCGTATGAAGGAACGTATTCAGCAATACGACCAGCACACTCTGTGTGTGTACAGATGACAACGTCCAGCTTTCATGTACCTATACATAAATCATTCTGTAGTTGAGAACAAGCAGAGTAGTGGATTAGAACACCAAAAAAATAAAGTATGCACCTTTTGCAGCCGTTCACTTACAGTAATCACAATCGACTAGAAATGCGGATAAATATGATAGCATAAACGCACGATTGAATACTTAAGGCAAATTACAGTATCAGTAGGACTGATTACATGGAATTTTTCATTACGATGCGAAACCGATAGCAAGAGTGTCATAAATGCCCTCTCCAATTCCGCTTTTGGTAAGTAATAGGTCAGCAAAAAATGGCAAAGCTGAGTAATCAGAAATGAAAAGAATATAAATCACATTGACCTTATCACCCTTATAGATGGAAAAATCCATTACTCAAGAAACCGCCACAATTAGAGAGTCATTATTAAGAAATAAGTGGAATTTTTTTTCCTCTGTGACGATAACGGCTGAACTTCAGAATTTACACATAAATTATAATATCCTTTATGAATATACTATTCGGAAACCGGTGCAATATAACCACAACTAACAAAGAACAAAGATCTTAAAGTATTTGTTCGTTTAATACTTAACAAATGCATACCGTCCTAAGACCCTATTTCACGAAATGCAAGTGAAAACTTGCGCACGGTGATTTCACATAGATCAACACTCACGCGACGGTACCTAATCTCAGGTTTATTACAGACTGGACGACGCTTAATTTTCAGCCTTTGTGGACTTTTTGGAAATAAACAATAATTTTGCGATAAATGGAGGACTTCTTGGGTTGTGAAAATAAATGAATTTTAGAAAAGACTTTGCTCTAACACTCCATGGGTATGAATGGAAAGCATCATGCCATTTACTGTATATTACTATCATCCATCACATAAGCACATTATTGCCAGCATTTGCAAGTGTTTTAAAACTTATAGGTCTCTATTTCAGTACTTTTTATAGTGGCACACTCTAAATGATAGCTATCATTCCCTATAGCAATTAGGGTTAAGAAAGACCTCGATTTGCACCCAAATTTCTGCCTAGTGAACTGGTTCGGAAAACAGTTTTTGTACATTTCGAAATGCAGAATAGGGCTTTTCCCGAGAAACGCCCAACAATACCTGTGTTCTACAAGCTATCAATTGACAACAAAAAGTGCAGAAAAATAGTTTAATGCGTTAAAATAAACTATTGGAAAGAAAATGAAACATGCTGATGTCATAAAGGCTACTCTCGCAAAAACATGACACCTATAGGTGTCAGACCAATGCATCGCACCTTTCGTTGTACTTGAAACCTAGGACAGCCCTTCAGCTACTGAACTTAATTCTAAGAAAAACTATATTATTTAGAACACTTCATTAAACTAACACTTTTGTGGCTTAATTATGTTAAAACAACCCTGAAATCCAACTATACCGAAGCTGACATTTAAACGATAACAAAGAAGAACGATGGGAAATCTGCTCCCACAATGTCCCACACTTCGTAAGAGGTACTGTAATGAAAACATTAAAACACTTTGATGAACATGCGTAATGTTAGACAACATACGAAGCTATTTCTAATAAAAATGCATCATAATCATTGCGCTCCTAGTGGAACACCTGGCAACAATTCAGAAGAGTCCATACTCCTTTGAACAGCTTTAGCAGTTCAAAACAGTACTAAAATCACTGCCACACTGAAATTAAGGCACTCAGTTTTGTGAACGCAACATAAGCATGTGTTGATAGAAAGTTTACCACAACATTTCGAACAAGATGCTCTTGCAGAATATTACAATGTTTCCCTTTAAATCTTCATTTGTTAGCGTCATATATTGTATACAAGAAATGAGAGGAACTTCGGAGACTTCTAAAAGAATCGCGGAAGGCTGGTTTTTCCACAAATGATGACAATTGCTAAAATCCTTATGTACTTGAGAAGTTGAGAACTTTGCTCTATCACCTTAATGGTATATATAGTTTACATAAAATGTCGTTGGAATTCTTCAAACTCTATGGATTCAAAACTTTGGAAAATTGAAAATGAAACTTTGTATGTTCTACTTTCTATTTTCTGCCTTATATAAACTTTAAGGCGAGGTATTAAGCGAAATACAACCACAAGAATGCTGAGATATTTGCAAAACTCCGGACCGTAGGTGTCTACGGTGAGGAACGAACGCGTTATTGTCCTTTCCGGAGAGTAACGCGTTCACCACCACACCATGCGGGTCCTTACTCTTACTCCCCGGAAAGCACAATAGCGCGTTCGTTCTCCACCGCAAACACCTGCGGTCCGAGTTTTGCAAATATCTCAACAATCTTGTGAAATTTTGAATTCGAAAACATCCAAGGCCAGTGCAACAGCTGCCAACGCCAACGACGATACATTGGAAGACGCGATCGCGTGCTGCTGGACGTCCCATTTGTTCGATTGTTCTAGTGTTCGAAATATGAGCCACGATGAAAAAGACAAAAAAAAACTCTTCCAATAGGCTCCAGGAAATCAAAATTTCACCTTGGCAGTAAAAATGAGAGCAAATAAGTAGAGGTGCACCTTTTCAGCAAACATCTGTGAAACCAATAGATTTTAATCTCAATTAATAAAGATCACAAATAGTTGAGATATCATAGCTCAAAGTTGAAATCGACTATTACATTCTCATCAAATGTATTGAAGTCAATACAGGAAGTTGAAAAGATGTTGAGTGTATTGATAGATAAAATACAACGAAGAAAAAAAATAGTAACTAAAGAAAATCTAGTGTACTATCTAACGTAATAGCACAAATGAAAATGAGATCGAAATTCAGGGCTTATGAGACTACCAGAAACCAGTGGACACATATTCAAGATCACTGCGATACCATGGCAAGTGTAGCACTTCCTACGGACTATTATTATTTGCAAGTACAACAGCTCAGATATATTCTTTCCTCCAATTTTACCAATAAATAAGCCTTTCATAGTAATAAGGAAGTTTTCGTCAGCATAACATAATAGGATTTCTTCACTATATGATGTGAGTTTGCATTAAATATTGGTTACGAATTCTGCTATCCAAGGCTTTTTCCGCTGCTGAGGTCGACAGAGAATTCAAATTCTACACAGCTGCAACGAAAAAAAATGATGCCATTAGCTACAGTAAGGACATGATGATTCTAATTACATAAAAAATAAGAAGCGCTTTCCCTGTGTCCTTCCTGAATTTCGGAGCCTATAGCTCCAGAGTGGTAGACAGTGTTGCAGGCTGATGAATTACATATGGAGAGAATTTATTTCATTACATTGAAGCCCATACAATTATGTAGAACGAAACAAAAAGATTAATGCTCCTTTACTAACATTCAGGTAGAACAGAGTTATAATTGCTTCCTGATTTCAACAAAGCATTCCTAACTCAGGTAAAAATTGCACTAGGCCACAAATTAGAATCTGATAATACTATGCTGGCTGTTATTCAGGCCAATGAAGGCATGTCGAAACTTCGGAATTTTGAGGATAAATTTCGGAATTCTATGAAGGGATTTAAGGACCGTACGATGTTATAGAAGCCTCTTTTGCAGATATAGCACACGAAGGATTCTCCAACCTGTAATCTGCCACGCTCTTCTAGGAAGTAGACCTACACAAGAGGTTGTTTCATAGCTATGCATGAAACTAAGAATAGGAAAGTGGATTATGAAACATTTTATTGCCCCTGCAATAAGGATTCTGTCACAAAACACGTTAAAAATGTGTAAGGTGAATGAATGTCGGGTCAATGTATTGTGCTAGCTATTCTAATACTGAGTGCTATAGGATGGATTGTCGACATGAAAACAAACCATCAATCGACAATCACTCAAGAACTGTCCTGTATAATACAAAGTCGAGTGAGGTTATTTCATGCGAACGGTGCTACACTCAAGAAGATTCAGTTCGATACAACTACGAAGACTCATAACGCGAGAAAGTACTACTGTGGACCATCGACACGGATCATCGGCTCTGATGAAGACGAAGATACCGAAACGTTATCCGAATAAAAGTTGTATAACAGACTCATAAGGTCGGGTGTAGTGCAAGAGGCGCCTTATAATAGACATAGGATTGCTCCCCGCGCCTCTGGATCACCAAGCCTTCCATCCCTCCAGCGTCGGCAAATTGGTACCAAACTTGTTTCAAAGGATAGCAGCACTAACTGAATAAATCCATAGGTCACTGCAACTCATTGTATAGGCCAACTATGCTTCAGTCACCTCTGACCATGCTTAACGAAGTTGAATGCATGGCGATCCCGCAGGGATTGATCAACGTCGATAGATTCATCCTTTTTCTTAAAAGATTTGTATAAAGCTGAATAATTCAAAGAAATACATTGATTACTCGGTTAAGTGAAAGTCGGTTCAGTAATGTACAAAATAAAGTGTTGATTCGCTCTGAAATCATCTGTTACTCATCTGTTCATAATCACATTTTAGCCTCGCAAAGCGTTGGTCATAGTCTCCGAAAAATGAAATTCTTCGGGATGAAATCAATGGAGATATGCTAAAAGTTCCAAAATTCTAAGAATCCCTGCGTGAATATATCACTCACAGCATTTTTTAAGAATAAAAGCAGCCATCACTATTAAAGCAAGTTCCTTACGATACGATTGACACAAAGACCGATTATATTCTTTTTAAACTAGGAATGAAAAGGTATCAATAGCAAATTAGTTATCTACTAGAACGACTTGTAATGAAAAACACAGATATCAGATCAGATCAAATATGAGAAATCTTTTGATAGAAATGAACCAAACATAAGATTCACGACCCGTGTACCGCCGTGGTTAAAAGTGCAATGCGATGCATACAGATGTTGGTTCCATACCATACCAAGACAGCCAAACTCCATGCATTCGGCATCGACAGATTGCTACTAAATTTCTCCGGGAAACACTCGCTGTGGGTCAAAATGACTGGTAAATTTGTGATAAGGAAATCTGGAAAAACTATATAATGGCCATTCCAGGAATTTTGGAAGAGTTAGTCCAACCACGCCCCAACGACATTCATGAAGAAAACAGGAATCCTCGAATGTCAGCAGAACCTCCATGGAAAACCCGAAAAAAGAAGTCCTGCGATCGGCACAATATGTAACGAGAAAGTAAACTCCAGGCCAGAAATTACATTAACCAACCAACTAAACATTTTTTGAACAGAACTTATCAGCATCGGTAGCGATATTATAGAAATTGGTAAAACCATTACTCGACATGCATGAGAAAAAATCACCGATCAAACGAAGTGGTCAATATACATCTTAGATTCTTCGTCTACAGCGCATATGTTTCCAATAAAAACCAAAAACTAAGGTGTGTAAGAACATCACAGTTACTTTCGAATCCGTAAAAAAAACCGCTAAATTACAAAAAGCACCTAAAACTGCGAGAATGCTTGCTCCATATGAAGCTGCTCACAATGACCCTTAAGGAATAAAAAAGACAGCTTTCTGCGTTGATCAATACCCATAGAAACACGAAATACACTCTACTTCATTAAGCACAAGAAGATATACTGCTATCCTCCCAGAATGATATAGTACTAAATATCCCACCCATGCATCAAGGGCCACGGGGTCGAACCAACATTTGCATAGTAGAGGACCACGAAACACTGCGCTACAAGCAAATATATACAGAGCACAACAGAAATGTACTTTGTAAAAAAGGCGCTCATCAAAATCCTGATTTCAAAGCTCGTTCGCATCTTCATTTAACCTATCACTTTTAGATGAGGAGCAGGGTAGCGAAGTGGTCCTGATACCACTCACCACGAGCACGATGCCGGTTCTAATCCACTCCGGGCTCACCAAGCCCTTCATCCTTCCAGAGTCGGGAAATTGCTGTTGGACTTGCCTAGTAGACCTCAATTCTGCGAAGTAAGTAGGAACGCTCTTGCTTGGCAAACCCAAAACTTTTAAGGTGAATCAACTCGACCAGCATTCAACAACATTAATAAGGAAGACAATCCTCAAGCACCAGCCGAATCCAAACGCTAAAAGCCTGAAGACTTCTGGGGATGATGGATTAGATGAAACGAATCGAATGCATCAAGAGCTGAGATAAGCAAAGTATGTATGAAAACAGGTCGTGTTAAGAAAATCAAAAATGTCACTTTCTCCTTCTCACTTATAAATTCTTCAATACAACTAAATGGTATTCATTATTCCATTCATTCCCGTATCCCATTTCGGATCTCAGCACTTCCCATGTTCGATTCGTTTCCTCGTACCCATCACCCAACAATTACGGGTTAAATTATTTAAACTCTGTGATATTCCATCGAAAACGACGACAATGTATGGAATACATCAGTCCATTACGAGATTGAAATGCACAAAAACAATTAGAAGACAGTTGGACAGAGTCTTATAGAAAATTCTCTACGGATTAAAGAAGCCCATACACCGTCTCTTTATTATGGCGAACCTACCAATTTGGAGAAGAACCCGTTTCTTTAATAAATAAAAATGATCAATCATATCAGGAGAAAGGATTAGATAGCTTTCCCTGTCTTTAAAACTACTCACCTACAATAATTAAATATTTCCCTGAAGAAACAACACATAGTTACTTCAAAAGAATTGAACAACTCTGGTATAACTTTGAAAGTCGAAAAGCTTCGAATGAGATCTTGCCGACGATCTGACACCATGTTGCTGATGTTATAAGAAAAACCTGGACCTTTGTGGGAAAACTTTGAAAGCGGTTAAAGTTGGTAAAATGCATAAAGCATTCGTAAAAATAACAATTACGCGTAGTTCTGAACTGAATTTTCACGAATGACGGTTTTAATCGGCTTTTGTATCAAGTGGTAAACAAAGAAAATGGCGTGCTCTCGCATTAATAACTCTACGATACTGTTTAAAAAAGTAATTCGAATCAATAAAAAGTTTTATAAACACAGAAAAACTACTTAGATAGCCTGAATTTTCTTATGATTTCAGAAAGCCCAGTGACAAATGAGAAACACATTGAAGCACTAATAACTCGCCTCAACAACAACAACAATTGAAGTTTTGTCATTCTCATATTAACTATCTTACCATGTTTATCATCTCATCTTCAAATCAATTCCTCATTTAACCAAAATCGCTCTTGCCTCACCATAATACTAAGATTTACACTGTATCGGTTGCTATCCTGTAACCGTACTACAAAATTTGAGTGCAAACAAGAGGAGATTCGTCGGAAAAGGTATGAATGTGATGAAGTAGACGTGACCTTCTGTACTTGTTGTTGAAGCAGTATATTGCGATTCCTTTCAAAACCTCTTGAAATAACTACCCGTATACTTAAGCCTTTTTTTTCTTTTCTCAAAGTAGTTCCTAGTGTAACAAAGCTAAAGCATAATAGTCGACAGTTCAGTATCATAATTCAGCATCATAAAAGCTTTAAAGGCAGCGGTGACGGTACTTGGAACAAAAAAAAGTCGGTGGAACTTCAGATGAAGGACTGACTATGACGGCTATAAAGAACGAAACTATCGCGTTAAACACACCGCATTCTTTAATATATTTATGATATTTAGACGAAGAATAGGAATAGAAGAAAAGCCAAGTACGCGAAAAATGGGTAATTCAAGAGTGATTCAACATAGTCATTAGAATATTACTTTCTATGAACAGAAAATATACCTCTCAGGACGGTTCCCCTTAATGTATATGGCTCTCGGGTAGACTTCCGCACCAGCATCGCCTGAATCTAGCCGAATGCCATCGTCGTCCTGTATTTGTGTCATCGGCTGATCAACCTGTTAATTAACAATAGCATAGCTTGCTTCTACCATTTCCACAGGAAACAATAAAAATTTACAGATTGACATAGGAAAGACTCCACCTGGGATAATTTTTCACCATTAACCTTTCATAAGAAACTTCTCAGACAAATTTTATTGTACACAAGTATATAAAAACACAACAAGAAAATTTTCAGAAACAAAAATGAGCAAAGAACGCCCACGTATCTTGAAAAGATAAGCTTAAATATGTTCGTAAACTGGACATGAAAACTCGTACGAAACAATCAGAGACTATCCAAGGCGTTTTATACACAGGGAAAAGTGTGATGAAAAGGGAAAATTGCTTTCAGTAACACCGAGAATACAGCTTACGAATATGGAATGCTGTTTGCAACATTGAACAGTAACGTAGAAGGAAACTGACGACATATGAAACAATTCTTAGACTACAATGAACTTAGAAAAAAACTCAACTGCTTAACTTATAATGCCGTGATTGCTATGAAAAACAGCAATCAAACAACAGCGTTTGTCGAAAAGAGATACAGGGGTTTGACTGTGACAAGAATAGGAAACAAGGAATTTTTGAAAACATGTTGAAGAAGATGTGAACCTTCGACGACTAAAATTAACAACATAAGCTGCTAAATTAGGTCTTATCTACGTTCGGCACACCATCTTCATTCTCATCACTGCTGCTTACTTTGTCGCCAAAGATAGACTGTTCAGAAATTGTATTATCCTAGAAAAAAAGAGAAAATAATCCTAAGATTAGCGATAACGTAAAGGAAGAGGAAGCAAAAATTTGGAAAGAAATAAACCTGGGTGGAAGATGGAACGCAAGGATGAGAGCTCATCGGCAGAGCAAACACCTTGCGCTTATCATCCGTTTGAACAATCTCCCAACGGAATGACTCTGCTTCGAGATCAGCACGAAGTAGTCGCTTAAGCTCACGCTCCACCTAGAACAAAGCGGATATATAGATAGAAAAGCAGTTTTGGTAACTCATTTTGCAGAAAAAAAGCATTAAATAAAAAAAAAAGAAAACAAACAACATGTTTGTCTGCACTGTATGCCAAGTCAAGTTTAAAATACAGAACAGAGGGAAGAACACATATGAAGGCAAAATCGCAGGACAAACGCCTTTTGTGAGTGAAATTCAAAAAAAAAAAAATAAAAAACAAGAAGGAAGTAATAAAAAGAAAAAAGATGGGTTAAGAATGAAAGATGCTGTGCATTTTAGGCGTAACAAATGAAAAAAAAATTTATAGAAGCACTGTTATAGTTTGACGAACTAATAACCTAGATAAAACATTCCAAGTTATTTATAAGGGAATATGGGCAAACTGGACCGCATTATATGACTAATGATCCATGACATTTAAGATTTTAAAAAAATTAAATAAAGAAGGATAAATAACATGAGAAGGACAAACCCAGTTTGAACTAAGCTACAGAAATAAAGCTCATGAAGACAGTTCTCGTAGTAAAAAAAAGAGTGCTAACCGCATGTTTTCTCCGCTACCCTAAACGTAAGCCTTAAAATAGGAGTTAATCTCAGGAGACACTACCAATGTGCGCACATTAGACAGAGTGCTATCATCGTTCTCCTACAAAACCTCTTAACTGTCGAATGTTTGTCAATTTGCAGCAAAGAATCTTATGCACCAAACCTACCTCTGGAGCTTCCATGTATTTCTTTTTCTTCGTCTTTCGAAAGCGTCGTTGGCGCACACTCTTCATAGGTGGCGTCAGACCATGTGGATATTGCCACAGTTTCATTTCCTAAATGGAAAAACTTCTTCGTAGCGAGCAAGAAAGTAAGAAATTAGCTTATTACTGCATATTCCAATTGTTATGCGAATTGCAAACAGATTATTCAAACATAGATATTTGCCAAAACAAATATGCACTTAAAAAAAACAAATGAAACCTTCTTGGTGCTGATCGTCTCTTTCGGTATTGCGCATAACTCGTGACTACAGACAACTACTTGGGACAAATCAGTGACTTTGTAGAATGACCTTTTGTCGAGTGTTTTCATCACCTAAACAATTAATAACCAATAATGAATTCCTTGCGATAGCACATCTCATGAAGCCCAAAATACGTAAATTCACTGACTTCTACGATACACGGCAGATCGTATATTTTTGCACTCATGATGTACGAACCAAGGCGAATGTTGGCGTGTCTCATATCCGTCGAGGTAAACTGAATCGCCAAATCGTCTCTTCCATAATTATCATCGAGCATCTTATTTATCTAAAAGAGAAAAAGATAGCAAAGTACAATCAAAGGACAAAACCGAAAACGTACTACCCTGAACGAACAAACGTAATATTGTGCACAATTTAACAATAAAAATCGCTGTAGGAGATATATTCATATGGCAATAGTCTCTAATATCGAATCCATTCAATGTAAGCGCGAATTTTCAGTCCCAACGATATTATGCAAATTTTATACTAGCCCATGACAGACATCCCCTCATTTGACCACAAATGGGAAAGTTACGTTAATTTTTCTAAAGTTTTCTGAATAATGAAGCGGTTTCTAAACACGAAGATTTAAACAAAACATCTCCATATTGTTAGCACGCAAAGTGAAAAACTTCGAGATTACAATGTTAACCGTTTATTTGCTGCCTACTATAAATTTCACGGCAACATATGATGTGAAACACAACCACTCAGATGCTGAGTGAGATATTCGCAAAACATGGACCACGGGCTTGATCGAACCCACAATTACCTTTTCGTTTGAAATTATCTCTGAGATTATTGCCCGCATGATATTTCTCAACAACTTTTGCTACTAAGAGACCAACAGCTTTCCATGCATCGCTTTGTGGTCCATTTTCCAACCATAATTAAACTTTGCAACCATTTACTTTTCTAACGTTATCGCTGTAAATGATGAGAGAATGACAGTGGCACTGTATTTTTGTAACGCTATCACTATAAACGATCACAGAACGATACTGGTACTGTCACATTGCACGTTCTCGAGAGAACACATCAACCTTTAAAACCAAGCACTACTTTATACTACCAGTATATTATTTTACATAAATTAAAGAAAGAAGAACTAAAAGGACAGACCAATCCAAAAATTCAGCTGCTCGTACCACACAAAGTGGAAAAATACTGTATGACACAGCGCGTTGTTGCTACCCATAGAAGGATAAGGGATAAATTGTTCGGTGATGATCCATCCTCGAGTGATGCTCCATGCATTCAACTTTATCAAGGATCGTTACAGACGAATGAATGCATAACTGGCCCATACACTGCCTAGTGATTTCCCAACGATGTATCGAGTCAGTGCTGCTATCCTCTCAGACCAGCCTGGCATTCACCTTGCCGACCCCGAAGGAATGGAAAGCTTGGTGGGCACTAGGCACGCCATCGAACCAATGGTTCCATGTGCATTGCACGGTACCGCGAACCGATGTGCTATACGCCACCATACAAAGACGTATCTGAATCATATAATAACGAACCTCCGAAAAGATGACTTTATGGTTAAATCGCTGCCATTAATCCAGAACGTTCGCTCGCCGTTTAGCGTAGCACTTCGAATGGAACTGTCAGCAACAACCGTCGTCCTTTTGATCGTCGAATGACTAGAGCAGGTTCCACTACATTTTCTATTTCTCCCTGTCACGTGCCGAGCTTCTGATCCAGTTCCTCATTTGCAAGACACAAGAGACTCCTAGAAACTTCCTTTCGACTACACGTTTAATAATCCTGAGGCATCTTTCATCCTGCTTACGTAGTGAGCAGGTTTTTGACGCATACATTAAGGCAAGATGAATCATGAAGTAGAAAAGTTGGGTATGAAGTCGAGTGTTCTTCGACCTCATCACTACATCTTCGATGCTCTTGAAAACTCCCCAAGCGGCTCGCTTCATCCTGCACAACTCTGCAACTATGTCGTCCATCACATTGATTTCCCAACTTCAATAGACGTTGCTGGGACATTCGGAGATATTCGTTTCGAGGAGCGTCAACAGAGCATATGAAAGTCTTGCGGTTGTGTGGGCGTGGTCCATCGTACAGAATCCTTCTCGAAAACATGCTTGCGCACATGGCTGTTCTTAGTCCAGTGTTCTGCCAATTCTTTTTAAGATAACTCGAATGAAGAGTTTATAGATGACAGATAGCAAGCAGATTGGGCGATAGTTGATGAAATTATGGAGGTCACACTTTTTGATCAGCAGCACGGTCCTGGTCGTTTTCCACTGACAAAAAACTCGCACTCAGACAGGCGCCAGTGTGTTTACGAAGACTGGTTTAAGGTTGATCAGGCGTTCGGATCTTATCCTGTCCAAAACTGGTGCTGTTGGACTTTTCACTGAAGAAATAGCGTGACGGATTTCGGAAGGGAGAAACAAATCCATCTTCGTTCATTTCATATGAGAGGAGGACGTGGCTATTGAAGAGATCTGAGTAGTAATCGTTAGTGATTTTCTCCATTGCTTTCTGGACGCTGTACGTGTTTCGTCTGGGCGTCGAAGTGCAATCGTCTTGGCTTCGCAATTAGCGAAGCTTCGGTGTACCTTGCGAATGCTTTTCCCAGCCTTTGCAGCTTCGACCATACTTACCGTTCTTCTCTCGCTAAATCTTTTACCATCTGTCTAGACTGTTTCACAAGATTGGACGTGAATTGGTGGTTGCTTTGGATTTAGCGGCTTCTTCTACTTTCCTCGAGAAATGAGATTTTGCAAGCAAAAGGCGATGTTCCGATTCTGTGTAGAATATTGTGAAAACAGCGATATTAGTTAAGCAAAACCTTAAATTTACTATGACGTGTTCAATTTCCTCATGGTACTCTCCAATGATAATGGCGAGTCAATCTAAATGGTCACAGTCTTTACGATAAGCTCAAACAGCCGCTCATTCTTTTCGTTTCATTATAATCCATAGGTCCCAATATGAATTCTGGCTCATGTTGCAGTGTTAAAATCTCCAATGACGACCTTAGATAACGTACGGTCTTCTCTTTAAAACTCCAAGTCTGTATAAAACGCTTCGATTTCGTCTTCGTCATAGATTGATGTCGGTGCGTAGACGACAAATTGTTAAAGCCGATCTTCTTCTTGCCTGCATGATCAAGTCCTCTATCCAGAACTCAGATGCAAGTGTGCGTGCATTGTAGGTACAGATGACCACTTTAGGCCTTTGCGATTTAGGCAGTCTAGAATGACGTTGAAATTTTAGCAGCGTCTCCGTACTCATCCTACCCAACGCTAACGTATCAGGGGAAAGAGGCGTACTTATCTTACTGGGCTTATTGTTTGATACCCACGTATAGCTTGCTGATCTTTCACCATGGGGCTGGATATACTCGCAGATAGCTTGTCAATCCCTCCTAAAATAGACTTGAAGCTTATTTGTTGGAGGCTTCTAACCTACTCCCATATACTTCAGCGTTATATTATTTCAGGCTTTTGGCCGAAATACTCGCAGAACAGAATCAGCATAAACGAGAACATACTCAAACACGCATGCATGAATATGTCTTCGAGAATACAGAAAGCATGTGTCAAATCGGCGCTGCAGAAACAGTACACCCACTGGATTCAGTTTCGTTTTAGTGAAGCACATTGTCACTTTTGTCCGCGATCAACCCCTTATTCTCTACTTCGAGACGCGCCAGGTTGCCTTGCGACTAACCGGCATGAAATTCTTCTATGAGAGAGATCTGAACGGAGTACGAGCAAATTTTCGTCGGCTGCTGAATTTCTACTTTTTTTTGATAATATAAGGTAACTCTGTCTATAACTAGAGCACTTTAGGGGTTGTGAACACGACAATATTGTAGAAAAGACTTTGCTGCATATTCTGCATGAATGAAATGATAATGATATGGTTATCATATGGTTCCAAATGATATCAAATGATATGGTTCCAGTATTTAGAAGCATTTTGCAGTTTATGTTGACTCTGTTCTGGTATTTTCACATCCACACATTCTATACTATGTCCATCGGGATTAAAATGAAGTAACAACAAATTGTTAGTCAAACTATCGGTGAATGAATGTTTTCGAAAAAAATTTAGCAAATCATTAAGTCTGGAAAATGGATTTTTTGTTCCTACCCGTCCTATTGTGCTCTGTTTTCGATACCAATGAATGTGGATACTATGGCAAAAAAATTTGAAATGCATTGAACTGATAATGGACACTATAGTGTCCAAACCATCCTCTTGTCCAAACGCGTGCGGACAGCAGTGTCCATACCGAGTAATATGGATTAAATTGACGGATGCAAGAAAGCCTCTTGTAATCTGACGTCTTACTTTGCGAGTAGTGAAAAATATGACGATCGAAAACAACTAGAACGGATAATTTCCAATTTTGAACAAACTGATGAAGTGGAATGCCGCTAAGAGGGCATGATAAGTTGTGCTCCAACTACTCCATTAACTAGGAGGAATCGCAATATCAAAGAAGATGAAGCTTAGGTAACTTCCACCACCGAAATTGGGCAGATAAATCCGATTCCGAAACAACTGATTTAGGTAGATGAACACTTCATTCTAGACCAAATTTGTGCTAACCAGCGGATTTAGGTTTCGAAAAACGGAAAGGAATAAACTCTAAAGATTACACGGTAGTGCCAAAAACAAAAGAGCACAGCAGATAGAAAATTACTTAAGAACGATTTTCCAGGCAGTTGAACTTATTCAAACAATTTAATACTAATATCTTTGTTATTATATTACTAACAGGGTATTATGACAGTAAAAAAAAAATGCTTTGAAAACCACATGCTGGGAAAATTGGAAATCAATCACTAATTACATGTCTCACCTCCGTTGCAATATCCTTTGGAACTCGAAGAATGAAATGATTCTCCCAATCTTGGACATCCTCCGTGACTTCACAAAACTGAACGGTTACTTCGTCACAATTTATATAGTGCAGGTTTAAATCAAGTGCGGAAAAATACAAATAACATACTGGATATTCGAAACATTTCCTAACTGTAATTTTAGCACTTCTTAACTTCCTGGAATAACTCACAACCAAGTTTCTTCTGCTAAGAAGATTGTTTGGTCTATCGCCTCAACGTGGGGAGCGAGTGTTCACGGGGAGTGGAAACAGTGACCAGCTGACGATACATTGTTTAGCAAGATGAACTAAGCTGAGGAGCTCGAAATTTCCATTCAGAAATAAAGTTTAAGGCGAACTTATACTACAGATGATTCCGGAGAGTTACTCGAGGATACCTTCTCGTTAAACGCAGTAACAACAAAAAGGTAGTAGTAGAAACGTAATGCTCTTCACGTCCACATGGGGGATAATGTGGAGCCAACTAGACAACTTAAATGGCAGTGAAGGAGAAGAACGGAAACCTTGTTGGTACCCGACCGATTTGACCAAGTTTTTAAAGGAATTGCAGGTATCAAAGGTGAAAAAGCCATCTCACAACTCAGCCTATTGCATCTTCCTGGGTTTCCCCGAAAGGATATTAGTCACATGGTAGGAAACCTCCCTGCGATCTAGAAACCTTTGCAAGTACGTGTTGTAAAGGTGTGATGATGACGTCAAAAACATCTATCTCGGAATTCGAAAGAAAACTACGACCGACCACTTTGTAGTTCAAATCTCTTAATGCGTAATCGAACTTACATCCGGATAGACCACCACTCTACAAGACAACGAAGCGAACGAAAGATGGTGTAAACTGTGATAGTACACATATGAGATTGCACAGCTACAAGTTTTAGAATAAACAAAATTTTCCATTAGAATACTACCAACCTTCTGTGGTACCCGCTTCGCGAGAATCCGAGATGATCCAGCTGACATCTCTCGACAACGACGACAACAGATTTGTAGGGATGATTCTATAAAAAACACTATTTTCATGAAATCAGTGGAAACTGAGAAACACAGTGACAGTGTACAAGCACACGACCTGTAAGACAAGACTTACATGAGAAAACTCAAACTTTTCAGTTTACTAGAAGGATACTATTACGTCAGAAAAAATTTTGTTTACAGTGATACATAACAAAATGTAAAATGATGGTAAAAACAAGATCTACCCCACAATCAATATCCATTTCCGTCAAGGATTACCACTCAACCGTTACGCACGAGAACAAAAAACAATTACTACTGTTACTACTACTAAATTATTCAGTATTACTACTATTACTAGTTACTATCCTCCTAACGGTTTACGGCCTCATGATGGCTGGGAGTGTTTTCCTGGATATCGGGCTGCGATGTAGAATGGAGAAATTGATCCCACCAGCAGTGTCACCGACGTTGAGGACTCCGGCGTTTCTATCAGCAAGCTAAACGAATACTAAGATCCACTACTGTCCTGGTATCAAACTAGTCGCATGGTGGCAAATCTCCCTCTGATCCACAAGGGCGGTGACTGCCTGTCATGGTGATGACCTGGTGCAGACTTTGGCTAAGCTGACCTCGGGACTCCAAGGAACCACAATAGCTAAACCAACAAAACTCCGAAACAACGGAAATTATGCTAGGGCCCGCACGACCAGTTAAGATTGGCCATCCTGGTGTAAACGTAAGTATTACTTACTATTACCTCACTTACTACCACTCATAAGTATGTGTGAGTCTCCTACGTCCACAGTGAATGAAATCGATATATTCTTCTGCGACAATGGTAAAGACTAACTAAGCAAAACAGAAACACTGCTAGTTCATATCGGAAAAAAAGTATCAACAAAAGTGAAGGGCACTTGTGCAAGAAAAAAAGAAACCATTTAAACGATCTACGTAATCCACTTGATGTCCACTCCCCTCTTAAGGGTCCACTGGCTCAGGATGACTGCTGGGTTCAAAACTAATGACTTTAACACTTTCATCCACAACCTCAGCTAAGAGTAAACTAGTACCAGTAATCACGCCCATCTTGATATCGGGCTTATTGCAAGACGGATGCCAAATCCTCACCAACACCCATGGTGGCTAGGGTGTGAAGCTTAGCAGGCACTACCTAGGTTACCGCCGAACTCCGAGAAAATCATATCTTATTGAACTTGCAAATTCGCATCCAACTGTGACCAGTGCTCGTGTCTATGTGAAGATAAGTAACTTCTAGTATCAAGTATACCACAATAAAAGTTAACCAGGTTTGTTACTAGCAGAAGGAAATCGTTTTAAGCACCAGGGTAACAGTACAGTGATACAAAATACAAGTAAAACTTGTCAGAGGTGCACGCCCATTGCGCGAAATGCTCGCGAAGCAGTGCGTCTCAGAATTCGCGCCAATGGATACCTGTTGACGCGAACTCGGGGTATCCAGTTCATATCCGCCTTACTTATCAGTTCACTTAAGTTCGTGAGCGGTTAGTTTCATTTGTGTCATAGTTTTAGTACTGTCTTGCTTATCCTTACCACTTTAGAAGTTTATAGTATTAAAGCGTTTGCTTAAGATTTGAAATTTTCTCGATTTTCTTCATTCGTGGTACCGTTTTGTTTCGCCGTCATTGCCAATGCATCTCTCCAAAAGATTGTTCAATCGTGTAGTATCAGCTCTTTAAACTGTAACGGATACTTTCCATTCGTTTTTTCCTAGTTACTAGTACGTCGATATACCTTAGTAGTGTCGAGATTTTCGATTTACAAGTAGAGGAGGGGCTTGCATTATATAAGTGTTGTGGTTTCACTTAGCATCCCTTAGCCTTATCGTTCTCATTGCTTGTTCTATGGATAAGGACAGCAGTTTCTGTCATGATTGAAATTTTCTCATCTTCATCCTAGATGATGATCGTTTTTACTGCGTATTTTTCTTTTCTCATCTATTTTGTCTTTTGCTGTCTACCTGTTCTTTGTACTGATTTTTCAGGATCTAGATCGTGGCTGCAGTTCAGGATTAGATGATGACTTCGGACGACGAGGTGCTCAGTAAAGTAACAAAGTATGGAAAGTTAATCAAAAGGAAAGAAAAGGTTGGTACCGTTTTTCACAACATGCATCCTTTTAGGTTGGTAATGAGACCTTCGTTTCAGATTTCTCATGCGTTGAGGAAGCTGAGCAATGTGGAGATGACTCTAGATATCCTATCGGCAACGAATATTGGCCGTTGTGTAAACAAGTTTGTTAAATTATCCAGTCTTCTAGTCCAGATTTCATTTCTGCTAAGATTGTTGCCAGTAGGAATTGATAACTTTCCACCGATTACACCATAATTTTTAAGAATTGACGATGTTCCAGGTTGTGTGATGATCCAGTTCATGGCCGTGAAGCTTTTCGAATCATTGAGAAATGGAAAGAAATTGCACGCCGAGGTGGAGCTCGTGGCGGCGAAGACGACCGTGTCGCAGAAGGCGGTAATCTGCAAGCATGTGAGCAGTTGTCGTCAACTAGGGATGGATTGTCACGTGGAGTACGAGTAAAACCGATGTGTTATGACGAGGTTAAGTACGAAACATATGAGAGGGATACGTATAACAGTAGTGATGCAGATGCTCATGTTAACAAAGGAGATCAGGTGGTTCGTCGAAGAAGTTACCACGGTGAAAATAAGACAGGTGCATGTGAGTCTAGTGACACAGACTCCGAAGGCTATCGACGTCGTCGTGATAACAAAGATTACCAGAGCAGACACCGTAATGAAAATAGTAGACGCAATCATGAAGACTATTACCGAAATAGCGATGAACATAAGTATGATCGTAAACAGAAGAACAGGGAGGTGGACTCACATTATAGTGAGAACAGTAGACGCAATCATGAAGACCGTTGCCGACATCGCGATAGAGATAAGTACGATCGAGAACAGAAGAACAGAGAGGCTGGCTCACGTCGTGGGGAAGATAGTAGGCGCAGTTATGAAGACCACTACCGACATCGCGATAAGAATAAGTATGATCGAAAGGAGAAGAGCAGAGATGCTGATCCACATCGTAGGGAAGACAGTAGGAGCAGTTATGAAGACCACTACCGACATCATGGTAAAGATAAGTACGATCAAAAACAGGAAACAATAGAAGCGGATTCAAGTGCAGAGTCAAGGAATGGTTATGACAGTTCATCTGGTCTGGAATGGGATGAGCAGGCTGACGATGACCATCCTGACAAAGAGCTTGAAAGTGCCAGTGAAGAATATGGTTTAGAGCCAGCTCTAGACAAAGTTGAGAGGGAGCACCTTGACAGCTACATGGACGAAAGGAATGATTCCGCTTCTGTTGAAAGGTTTGTTAGTCTACTTTGCTGTATGCTCGGCGTTTAAGCTTCAAAAATTTCTCGATGTTGTCATGTCCTTGGATGGGTTTTTCCATAACAGTTTATTTCATGTGGGTATTCGATGTTTATATGCTTATGCGTTACCTAATAGACCATTGGTGAAGTGATGACACATTTCGCGACCTAACTTTTGGCTTTTATAATTCATTCAGAAATCATTAATTTTATACAAAAAGAAGGTACTGTTTCTCACTTTCTCGGATGGAGCAATTAACTCTTCATTCCTGTTTGGCATCCTGCCATTCTCCGAGAACTCTATGCACTATTCAATTCGCCTTAATTATTGATTTGATTTTTACCTAGTAAGATGATTTGATGTTAAAAACTGGAAGGGGATCGAGACCAATTGTGATAAGAAAGATAAGTTTGCCATGATTTCTTAACCAAGTCGATCTCATTCCGAATCAGTCTTCGTTAAATATCTTGGTGGGCGTTGTCTTGCTGCAGTGCATGACACTTACGATAAATCGCTGCTGGCTATCTTTTTTGACTTCGTGTTCATTTAGTTGGTTGCATTAGGAAATGCTCAGCTTTTCGAGAGAACAATAGTGCAGCACTCCTTCTGTAAGCAGTAATTAGATAGTAATCATTGCCATCGTTTCCTTGATAAATAGCAATCAGGTTTTTATGATAATATCTACTTCATGCTGCCTAAAATTTCGTTGATTTTGTCTTCTTTAGAACCTGGAAAAGTCAAATTGTTACGCATCCTCTGCCAAATACTTTCATAAATGCAACAGTCGAAGGAATCTATCATTGTTAGGTTAAAGAATAAGTGAGAAATATCGTGTGAGGTCAAGCATGATTACAAGGCATTCCATGCTGTGGTTCATTCCTGGATTTTTGGAATTTGTTCAGAATGCCTTGAGAGTTTTCCATATTAATTGTTTAGATTTCAGTGGGAAGATGGTAATTTCTGTTCTAAAGTCTCCGTTATATCTCTGCGTCGCCTTATTTTCACCAGACCTATCATTTGGGGGCGTGGCTCTTTCCGTAAACTAATCATTGTTTCCTTCCAAATAATTATTGTATACCCACCGACTTGGTTGGTGTCAAGCTAGTCGCGTGGTGGCACTTATCCACAAGGGCTGCGACAGCTTGTGGTGGTGATGACCTCGGGCAGGCTTTGGCCAGGCTGATCTCGGGACTCCAGGGAACCACGATATCTAAAGCAGCAAAACTCCGAAATAGTGGAAATTATGCTGGGGCCCGGTCAACCAGTGAAGGCGGGCCATCCACGTAAGTAATTATTGTGTTCCTGGCATGCACTGTTCATTTTGTGACAGTTTCTACAATTTACAAGCCTCTGAGAACATTGTGCTGAAACTATATATTGTCTAAAAAATCCAATTTTCATCGAACAGCAAAATTCAGTCAGGAAACTGGTCGATGGATTTTGTTCTAAAGCAACGATTTACGGTGTCAATTCACACTAAGTATGTGGTTGTTTAAAGGCTCGTACATTGAGTATTTGTCTGTTCTTTGGAGTTTCCCGGAAGTTAAGTATAAGGGAAACCATTGTATTCAAAATATCCACCTCTCTTCAGAGCTATTTTTCTCGAAAGTTTATCGTCTATCGTAAAGCTTGTCCCTTATATCAAGCAGCTAATATCCAACTGGAAATTCACGGAACCATCTCTGCTCTTTCTATTCGACTGGTGTTCCAATTTCCCAATGTCTACTTATATTTATGGCCAGTTCTGTTGTTTTACAGCATAGTTTGGTATCAAAGAAAAGCAACCTCTTATAAACGAATTTGTTAACGACGTTAGGAAAGACATATGCTTGAAAATAGGTCTAACTCCAACTACAAATTATGGAACTGTCCAATTTTCACAGAACTCATATGGTTAGCGAAATATTCTGGAATTTTCAAAATGGTATATTGCTGTGCCGGTGTGGTGAACGAGAATCAATTTTCTTTGTCTTATATATCACTGCATCTGTCTATTGAGACTTTTTTGAAAGTTTCTTAAACTTGAATCAGGTGTCGTTGATTTAAGGATGCGCAATCTGCAATTCCTAGGTTGCTCTCAAAAGTTCTCACTAAGTTTACATGAAATACGAGTTGAAATGGTCTGTTTCGTAGCAAATAAAACTTTTTTTATGAATACCCAATAACTGCTCGAATAAGTAGAAATGGAGTTTAGTCATATCATAGAAATACAGAATTCATACTCTCTTTGAAGATCTTCGTTACATCTACGTGTTATTCAGTATTCTGTAGTTAGAGTTACTATACCTACGATTACCTCCTGATGAGAACGCCGGAGTAATTGTTAATATTTTTTTCCTCGTTATTTGCATGAAATTCCTTTCCATTATTACGGAATAAAATTTAGACAATGACAATCTGAGGGGTGTGCGTCATTGTAGAGATTTGGTTCATGGAGAAGTGCAGAAGCCTATCGTCTTCGATCTATGAATTCTCGTTCCAGACAGTCTTCATCGCGAATTGGCAATAAGAGAAGACGCTCACCCGAAAATGAGGTTCACTTATCACCAGATGCGAAGTCGCGGTCAAAAACAACATTTTTGTCAACTCCATGCTCAAATTCTCCAACAAAGCCTGTTGATAGCTCACTGCTTCCTAGCTCAACCTCAAAGGTAAAGGAGAGATGTAATGTGCTGAGTAATTACTTGAATTTTACCTTCGATTCACCAGTATTGCCTATATAATTAAATGTTGCTAACAGAAAGTCGTCCCGGACTTTGATTCGATGCTCCTCAGCGGCGACTCTTCTCCAACAAAGAGTCGTAAACCTCGTGAAGCCCATTGGAAATGGGCCGAACCGCCTACTGTGAGTTTTTAATTAACGATTTCTCACATGATTTGGTAAGTTTTTAATGAAAGGATGCTTTGTCCATTATTCAAATAACAGGTCTACCTCTTATTCCTTAAACTTTTTTCTTTATGAAGGATTCATATGTGCCTAGTATTTCTAAATATTTCGAAGGAGTAAGGTGTCATTGAGTAGAATTATTGCAGTTGAATAACTATCAACCATTCCCACAGTCAGCGCGAGCAACCAAGGAGCTCACGCATACTCCAGGTGTGTCTCGACCTTTATGAAATGGTTTTTGTTAGTTCCATCGCCGTAATGGTTTAGCAGCAGATAATTTTGACTTCGAACATATGTTCAAACCTCGCAATGAGCGTGGAAAAGTATTTGCTGGTCGCCGAAGAATTGTCTCTAAAGAAGTGACGCCACTATTCAATCTATGCCTTCGTGTACTAATGAATAATACTCGAGGTGAGTTTTCCCTTTAACCTAGTAAGGATGACTTTATGCTGCCAAATACTTTCATTTTGCAGTTCTGTTCTATGCGGAGTTCATAAATTTTGATGTGGTAAAGCCGATTTTGGAGAAATGCACACCTGACGAACTTGCACACATTGAAAGAAAGCATCGTGTGAGTATTTTTATGTTTGTGAATTAGTTTTCAACAGAGCGACGCGCAAATTCCGTTGGATTATCGTTAACTGTCGTCATTTTTTATTTTCTTTTCCGGTTTTTCATTAGTACATCGTTATATCTTTCGATATGGAACGCCGGTGATGAAGATGTTAGAATGAAAACTAAGCGCTTTCAGTGTCTTCCTCGAAGTGTTCTGAACTTATTGACTTCTAAAGTTTGCTTTCATGTTGTTGACAAATGGAAAATTCTTTTGGTTTTTATGGAGAAGTCTTATTTGAATTTCTCCAATAGACAGGGTACTTTTGGTTTTCCCTCTCATTTTGATCGTAGCACGATTTACTTGGATGTTTGGATAACCAGTTGTCAGTGGTTGTGCGAACCCCAGCATAATTTCCATATTTGCTGGTTTAGCTATTGTGGCTTCTTGGGCTTCTGAGGTCAGCCTACCCGAAGCCTTTCCCAAGTAATCTGGCGTTGAAGTCTCCAACAACGAGTTTTCAGAAACACTTCTAGTCGTGGATTAGTTTCACCAAACGCTTGTACAAAACATCCGTTTCGCGTTCATCAGCTGTGCAAGTTAGTGAGCTATAAATAGTTGGTGAAATTAACTTCTAACGCGCACGTTGAGAACTTAGAATAGCCAAATGCGGTAATAATATTTCGTATGAGGTTACTAGATGGCAAATAGATGGGCATATGACAAAACCAACTTCTCCGATATTTCATAAGGGACATTTCACGGATGACAATGGTTCACTCATCTAGTTGGCGTATGTCGGTCTTCCTACTTTTCTTCTCTTGTAAGGCGAGCTGCGCCCAGTTTGCAGGGTACGGAGGTTGGAATTTTTCTAGTTTACTCTTTGTGTTTCCCTGGAGTCCCGATGTCAGCCCAACTAAAGCCTTTCTTAGGCCATCAACACCCCAAACAGTCGCCGCCTTGTGGATTAGAAAGAAATTTGCCTCCATGCGAAAAGTTTGACACCAGTACGGTGATGATTCCTACTATTGGTTTAATCTTCCAGTTCTAGGCTGAACTGGTTTAATCTGGTTTAATCTAGCTAAGCTTCCGAATGGAAACATCGGATTGCTCAGCTTATGAGGCCCTGCTGGTAGGATGGACCACAGCTGTACACCTCAACCTGACACCCAGAGAAACCGCTGAACCACATTGAGGCGGTAAACCGTGGGAAGGGATCGTAACATGTTATTTCGAAGCCTGAAAACGCAAAATTTTTCAGTGAAAATTGTGGTATTGACTTGATCCGTATGCTTTCATTGTTTCATTACCTTAGTTTTTAAGTTTATCCATAGATGATTCACCTGATTTTTTAGAAAAGTGTCAAACGACTAAGGTATTACTCTGTTTAGTATCTCGAAGAGGACACTGGGGAGTTATGGAAGCGTTTCGTTTCAAAAAAGTATCCAGGAGAGGAACTAAGATATCATAATTTGTGGAAAGAACTGTATTATTTCCTGGAGAAGGAGAAAGAGGAGAAATTGAAGCAGGTCACTTTGCGCATCGGGAAAATGCACAATTCCGATTCAATGAAAAGAAACCGCACGGTATGTGTTAGTATAGCAATTTTTATTTAAGAAAAAAAAAAGTTGGTCACTATGTGATTTTTGAACGATGTGCTATCAATGGCAGGCGATACTAGCTGATGCTACCGCTCCTACTTTCGTGAAACGTCGTCAAATCCGGCATGGAACTACCAATGTGCCCACGACTCTTCCTAGTGCTCTAGAACTATCGAGCGCTCGTAGAAAGATTTTCGAGACCGGGGGTACTGTTGCAAATTTCGTGTAGTTTTCTTTTTTCTTTTTCGTTTTTTATTCTGACTTAAAGTTTCCTTTTAGGCTCGAAGGACGCTCTTGCTGCTCTTCCTGCTGTTATGGTTAAGCCAAACTCGGCATCTGTTTGCAAGACAGAGAACAAGAAAGCACCGAGTAAGAAGGGTGCACTTATGATTAAGACAATGAGGATGTTGAAAATTAAGCGCAAATAAAATTATGATGTGGCGAATACCATTTGCAGAGGTGCTTTAAAGGAAAGGAGGCCTTAATTCCTCTCCTTGTACATGTGGATGTACTGTCTCTGTTACATTTATTGTATTGGGAATATACTTACAGGTCTAGAAATAAGTTGCGGTAGTTGCATCCAAAAATTTTCGCTTCCAAAACTTTCCGTTTCGAAACTTATATAACCGATAGCTTTCGTCAATTTTATGTTTTATTATCATTCTATTATAAGTCGGTTACTCATTTGTTCTTGCTCAAGTCTAATTCTAGGCAAATCCACTCATGGGTTCTCTTTCAGCACTTCTAGTTCTGATAACATTGTAATTTATTCTTAGTCTATGGTAGTACTAGACGTAGTACTCGTTTAATTCTACTTGTATAATATTCATAACCTGGATTATCACTAAATGTTGCAGTGTAAGGGTCTCTTTCTTTTTCAGTGTTACGGGAACAGTAGACAAAGTGGGCGCGACAATGTACCCCCTACTATAACATGTGATAATACACCCATGTGATATTTCTTACTATGCTATCTAGTCATAAGTGCTGTACTAAGAACTCCATTTTAGTGAATACGTATTCATCTACCTTGTCTTTCGGTTAGGCAAGCCTATAATATGACTTGATGTAATAAAGTAGGTAATTCATCAATAATAAAGGAGTAAAGTCTTTAGTGTTTGTTCCCAAACAAGGATAAAATGAGTAAATCAGAATCAAGAACATGTATGGGACAAATGGTAGAATTTCCACTGATTATCGATCTCAATGGTTAGCTAAGGCACATTTGTGTGCTATTTAGTTATGGCCATAGCGAGGCACTTAGCATAGTTCTGCCCCATGCTATAAATTGCGTACCAAAGTGGATTTGTGTTTGAGCGTGGGTGGGAGATGTATCTGGGTACCGATTTACGACGTAAATTACAAAAACAGAAGAAGAATTAGACATTCCCATCCAAAATCCTGGTTAGAAGGAAGCCAGTCTCACTAATTGATGCCATACAGGTAGAAACGGTCACCATGCTACAGACGTTCGCTCTAGGCGCTCAGTCTACGGTTCCGATTAGGGGTCATTTTAACATTGGTGCCAGAAAAAATTCAAAAACAAGTTTGAACATCTCTTAATAACTCAAAAGACCGACTTTCTATAAACCTCGGCATAGATAGCTGATATATTTACTTATATGATCTTATAAACTGATCTTCTTTTGCTGATGCGAGGTTGGTATAGGTCTTCGTTGTCGTTGTTCTTGTTGTTGCTGCTGTTCTTGTTAGTGGGATGGCTGGCGTTTCGGCGATTTCGCCTTCCTCAGGGCCTTCATGTTAAGAGTGGGACTCTATCGTTAAATCTGGTATCCACTTTAATGTGATATTTCTCAACGTATTCATGCAGCTCTTCTGTCCCAAGCACTTTTGCAATACCGACAAGCTGGCCATAATTATCATGGCCATGGGAGAAGAGTTCTTTGCGGAAGATCATACTAGCAAGCATGCATGCTGGACTCCACATATCTAGCGAGTAGTCATAGCTCTGATAATCCACTAAGAGTTCGGGACCCTTAAAGTGGCAACATGCAATTCGAATATTGTAGTTTTGCTTTGGATGATAAAATTCAGCCAATCCTCAGTCGATCAAGCGTAACTTTTCTCATGGTCGGTCATGACGTCATTCGGCTTCACATCTCTATGCATTATTCCTTGAGAGTGACAGTAATCCAGTGCCTTGAGCAGTTCATACAGATAGTAACGAATATCTAAATCACTTAGGGTTCCGTACAACTGCTTGAAGTCCGAATTTTTGACGTATTTCACTCTCACTTATAGTCGAGTCCCACTCGTAACATCACGGCTCTGAGGAAGGCGAAATCGCCGAAACGTCACCCATCCACCAATAACACCAACAACAACGACAACGACAACAAAGACCTATACCAACATTTCATCAGCTAAAAAAGATCAGTTTATAACATCACATAAATAGATATAAAAACAAGTTGCTCAACAATCACTACATCAAACTGAGTTTACTGCAAAAACCCTAACAAGGCTGCCAGCAAATGAAAAACAAAAACAAGTTGCCAACAATCAGTATATTGAACTAGGTTTATTGCAAATTAAGCGCTTTGCCTAAGGCACCGGATGGTGTGAGAAGCAATCAGTTCATGGATTTTACATACATCATGCCGGCTAGTCCAGAAGAACACGTCCATAACGTATAAAGGCGATTGTTCCGCACATCCATTGCATCCAAGTCTTTTTGAGGTATAACTCTTATATTACCCGATAAAAAACGACAAGTTATTTTTTACGAGGTCACCTTTGACAGGGACAAGTTTCCAAACATGATGTCATAACAAAGATACTGTAGAGCCTTATGCTGATTTTGAAAGAAATCCGAAGCTGCTTTAAATGCACTTCGGCTCTCAAATCAAAATGTCCGTATCACATTTCCATAGCCTTCCTTGATCAAGATAAGAAACTTTGTTATTGATTTACTAATGACAGGAAGGAGCACTGGGTCTGCAGATCTTGGAAGTAGCATCAGTTTCGGTTGAGCAGAAGATGTGGTTGCTTACACGTACTTTTCTCGACACAGAAATAGTGACTCAAAGGATCCGAAAAGAGTCTTCCGCGTTGGTAAATTCAATTCGCAGATCCTTGAAATATACAAAGGGTAGCAGCTGTATTTCTAGTTTTGTTGATTTTATTCCCACCTTTTTCAAGGGGTCGTGTAGCGCTGTGGTAAGTGCCCTGCAATACACATAGCCGCAAGCTTACCAAGCCAGCCATCCGTCAGGGGTCGGAAAATTGGTACCAGACTTGTCTGGGAGAATAGCAACACTGACTTGATAAATCAGTAGGCCACCGCGAGTCATTGTATAGGCTAGGTATGCACACAATTACATCTAAAAATGTGTAGTGAAGTCAAATGCATGATGCTATGTTAAGCGCGTCAAAGGGAAACTCCAATTCATAGTTTTGTATAGCCGGAGATATTGTCTTAGTAAATATTACCGGAAAATTATACAATGCAAAAGAGCTCGATCATATGAGAAAGAGGATTCTCATCCGCTACAGATAAATCCGAGGTGGATGCAGTGTCTAAAAAACACTTGGACCTTAAAAAACCCAGAACAGCTTATTCTCACGCTGGTCTTTAAGCTCTCGTAAAGATCGCGGATCAAATCATATTTCACGAGATTGCTCTACAAGGAAACAACGGCGAGGTGAATTTAATCGAGGAGACCCTCATTATCTTTCGGCTGAATAACCACTATCAAATGCTGCCTGCATAAACCTTGTACATCCACCAACTAGCCATCACATGTGTTTTTTCGATAAGATTCCTTCGTCCTTTACCATCACACCATACCCTGGATTTAATCAGCCTGAAATGAAGAGCAGTATCACCACCTGATAATTGTTAAGGTATGCAGCTAATGAATGTAATAGACATTTCTATCATTAGCTCGGGAAGATGAATCGCAATGAAAAGATCATCTCCAAATTTAATCTCGGATGTTTACGGAGGAATATAAACGGCCAATAGAAATGGGCAAAGAAATTGGGAATTTGAGTTAGGAGACCTAGAGAAGAATGAAAAGGGGTTTGTTGAGTCTTTCAATGTAACACTCATCTTTTAAAGAAACCTTTCCTTCAAGGAGAAGAAATTGTCAGTGGGCAAAGAAGTTGCTTCCCGGAGAGACGTACATGGGAGTCCTTTACACCGCTCTAAGCGGAAATGATAAGTATTTGAAGACTTCATGATGGACTCTTTCAACGGCAGCTCCAAACACACTGTCTTCTGCATCCGAATATTTTGCTCGGGCAGTTCAAGGAAATGAAATCCTAATCTACCACTTCCATTCAGAAATTTTCATGGTTGACTTCATTTGGCCTTCCCAAATCTCAGGCAGTCACTGTTTCTTGGAAATCGGACCCTCCTCCCTCTTATACTTCATTGAACTTCTTCAAGCAATCTATGCCTTTTCTTACTCGGTTCAGATGCCAAAACGTTTGTCACACATTATACTCCAAATAAAAATGAGTGAAAACTAATTCAATGATTTTTCGTGGTCGGAATCACACATTCCAATTGTGTAATGTAGTTGAACGAAGACCGAAGCGCAAAATAACAAATGTTTGCCTTTGTTCGGCTTTTTGTCGAGTTCAAAACTAGCTGTAACATTAGCAGAGCGAGTGCTTCATCTCAGCAGAAAAATAAGACTTGATTTGTTAGGGTTTAACCCCGACGATAGCTGGCATTTTTAGTTACATCTCTCCTGCCTTTGAAACATTATGAAAATTGCTTCGGTGTTATTTGTTTTATTATTCCAGCATTATATTCCATTCCAATATATTCCATTACCAACTTATTCATTCTAACGGCGAAGAAAAAAAAAACTATTCTTCGTGATAATTCCCTTACTTAGCGTGTTCACATATTTGCAAGGAAAAGTGTGCACGAGTCCTGCATGTTACACGGGTTACGATAATGACGCTGGAAACATTTATCATCTCTTTGCGCCATAACTGTGATCTTACTATACATTGTAAGACGAGAACATCTTTACAAAAGTTGCTAGTGGAAATTAGGCCTCCGAATCAGTTTTTCGCACCAAATAGTCACTGCGTAAAATTAGAATGTTCGATTTTGGAGGAAGTTTCTACGTGGGACAATTTCGACGTTGTCACAGTGCAATATCTCAGGCGTGGATTACTAAACCTTTAATAATAATAATAACAGTAATAATAATAACACATGAATAACGATGCGCACCATCGAACCGCTAAGCAGTCACATAGTAACAACGCCAATAGTTGATACCTAATGCTTGAACAGCCTGTCCTCACTGGTTGTGTGGGGCCTATCAGAATCTCCATTTTTCGGAGATTTGCTGGTTAGGTCATTGTGGTTTCCTGGAATCTCGAGGTTAACCTGGCCAAAGTCTGACCCAGATCTTCACCACCACAGGCAGTCGCAGTCCTTGTGGATCAGAGAGAGATTTGCCACCATACGACTTTGGTACCAGGATGGTGGTGTGTCCTCGTATTGCTTTATTCTTAGCTAGGCTTCCTGATGATGGAAACGCCGAGCACCCTCTTAGCTTGGGAGACTCTGCCGCGGGAACGAATTCTTCCGCTGTACATGTACATCGCAGTCCGTTACTCAGGAACACCTCCCAGCCACGACGAGGAGGCAAACGATTGCGAGTAGCAACGTCAATATGGGAGGATAGCAGTGGTTCGCAAGAGGATGCTTAGATATGAGATAGGTCTTGCCGTAGGCTGGTGAGCAATGTGATGCACTCGTGTGTTGTGGAATACATCAATAGTTGTACTAGAGGTAAGCACATCAAAGATTTTATGTGATACCATCATAACCCTGATTTATAATGGCAACATAACAGGATTACTCCTTGTATGCTTGTGGTAACATTGCAATGGTGGGAGACACTTCCATCTGCGAGTTCACGGACACGAGCAGCCAGTGATAGGGCGGTTACAAGGTGGTAGTGATGTCCGTCATTACGAGCATGGTGCAAGTTCGATTGCGCTCTGGGCCAACCAAAGTCTCTCATCCTCCCGTGGTCGGGAATTGGTACCGGACTTGTTTGCGAAAAAATCGCTCTCTGCAATCCATTGCGAACGTTGCAGTCCGGCAATCTCAGGACTCCAGGGAGAATTGCTCGACCAGCATTTTATGACATTCAAGGTGAATTGAAAATCCTCAAGCAGCAACCGAAGCTACACGTATGAACTTGGAAGACCTTCGTGTACGATGTATTCGAGGAAACGAATTGGTTGTGAGAAGTGCTGGGATCCTCACAGCAGACGTGAACACGGATCAAATAAAATTAAAAAAAAGCATGGCAATGAGATTATTATATGGAGTAGTATATGTAATCTCGTGATAACAATAACTTATAATGACCACACAATGAAGTTAGTGTGTTAAAAGATATGTGACAGTAGGATGAAGTTAATGTACATAGTGATCAAGTGGATTAACAAACTGGATCATACACATGGAGCAAAACATAAGATGAACAGGAGGACCACAAGGGTCCTAACCAGACGAATAGAATAGTGGCTCGTGAGGCCATTTAGATGTGTTCTGGAGAAGGCGGTGTTTTGGCACAGGCTCGCAATGTCCTCGAAAACATTTGTCGACTATCGCTTCTTCATCGCTCATGAAAAACTCAAAGGAAAGCTGCTCTTTCAAACAACTTTTTGCCACTCTTATAACAGTACGCGTGGAAGGTTTCAACAGATATAACACAAAAGGGCTGCGTTTACAGAGGTTAGCAAAAGAAAAGTGTTTATTTCAAGCAAAGTTGTTTTGAATAAGATAAAAACATTTACACAGTGCGGGATTCCTAGATGATAAAAGAGATAGTGAATGTAGTCGTTAATACAGGAACATACGATAACATGAACGAATAGTAACTCTCCGAAGAATGATTACTATAAACTCCAACAAGGGATCGCATCCCCAGCATAGCGAATAAAGTTGGAAACTTCCACGTGGGATGCCAGTTTAGAACGAAGCTACACTGATATAACGGTTACCAAAACAGACATTAAATACTACAAACTACACTGATTATGGCGACTTATAGCTACCTTCACACCAAAGACAGTAAAAGTGGGTCCGTGCAAAAAGACTACTCTTTGTGTATCTTGAGCGAATGGAATGCAAATGGAGTCTGTTGGTGTTCAGCCGAGTTACTCACCGATTTAGATACACACGCACGAGCCGCATAGGACAGGTGAAAGGTGAGACGAGCATTGATACAGTCCTCTGCTAAATTATGATGATTCTTCGGCTAAGCACCTAGATTTGCAATTTAACAAGCATTACATAGTTGAGAGACCAGCTGAGATACAGGCGAAACGAAAGATCCGTACGTTGTGGTGGTGAACGCGTTAGCCTTCGGAAAGGGTAATAGCGCGTTCGTTCCCTACCGCAGACACCTGCGGTACGGAGTTCTGCAAATATAGCCGCAGCATAGAAGTTATATTTCGCAATATACCCTGCAATTAAAAGAAGAATAGACAGTAAATAAGAAGGTTAAGATTACTTAGAGTGTTATTAATTTACACTACTCGATGCTTCCACTGACTTCGAAAAAAATCCCCTAATATTGCCTCTGCCACGTTCTCTACTCTGAATCTCTCAATATTTTTAATTAATTCTTGATATATATCATATTCGGCATTGTAAGCACCCAGCAAGTGAACGAGAACGTTCTCCATGTTAGATTTTGCTGAACATAGTCAAATGCGGAGAGCTTCAATTCGCCGTAGAAAAGTGGTCACTGCACAGCACGCGAATATTCCCACTCCCTTTGTGTTCGTATTTCGTGGTTCCGCGTATGGTTCAATTGAACGCCTTCTTCGTTTATCCTTTTCACACATCTCTAGTAATCTGTAGTGGTCATTCAGATGTTTATGATGGTCTTTACAGCAGAGGTGGTGCTGTGCAATGTTAATAATGAATACAACTATCAATAAAATAGTTCAGAGTAGAGGAGTCATTCAATTTTCCATAAAGCACATATTTTACAATGGAACGCTGTAAAACTAGCTAAGCTTTAAAGTTGGTCAATAATATTCTCTAAATTCACTGCATATATAGACTTTAGGTAAAAGGTGGTGAGAACACTTTTGCTAAAAATTCAATTTCCTGTTGGTCGCCCGTCAGTTACTAAACTCAGGCTGTTAACATTATGAGTCAAACTCACAATGAAGTTAAGCATTTGCAATATCTAAGTGATAACCGAGTTTCATTTTCTGCGGCTTAGCAACTTCAAAGGAACTTCAAGATCGGTTAGTAATACTTATGCCCCGAAACTTTAAATGAAGATGAATGGCAGTCGAGTCCATCTTTACATTGTTTTCGTTTCTAGGGCAAGTAATTTATGGCTATGAGGCAGCTATCAAAAGTTTCTTCATTGAAGAATTGTGTAATATCCTGAACACTTTTGCTATCCACACACTACCTCAACGAAAGGTTTCCAGTATTGGACTCCTTAATTTTCCAGTCATATAGAAAAATGGTTTCTGTCTAAGATGCTCTTTTGTTACACAATTTGTCAACTTTTCGTAAGCATAACATACGGTAAGCCACGGTGATACTGGGATATGCTGTTAGCACAGTTAGGGTAAAAAACTGGCTGAGAGAAGACTAAGTCATGGATCTCGGTGGAGAAATGGATAGCATGTGAGCGCTGGAAATGAGTCACCCGTGTTCAAAGCACACATGAAGTTCCGCGTATTCAAACCAACTTTCGTTGATCCTCATCAAGAATTATCAATGCGTTCTTAAAGTACTATTCAAAAAAGTGGTTGATAAATAGATTTATTTGGCCTACGCTTCCACGTCTTCGTTGTCTTCGGAGCAGCAGATTCGCATCGATGTTACACAGCTGGTTGCATCCGAATTTGCTCATATCTTAACACCATTTTTGGTTGTGTTTTACATAATACCTTGCCAAAGTAAGTTGAATAGGCATTAAGCAAAACTTTAAAAAAAACTCGCTCAGAATTGACAAATCCCAGAGGAATGCGCTACATATTCGAATCTATTAAGCCTCTTAGAGGCGATTAAATGCGTATTTAGTCTATACGATAAATTTCTCAGTGCTTTTATTTTTCTACACAAGTTCGATAGGCATTTTCCGGCCTCATAGTGAAGGAAGTCCCGGTGACCCTTAAATGTCAATAGGTGGTCAAGGGTCGGTGGTCATTGGGTCCGACTGGATGTCAATCGCACAGGAGGAAGACCAGCGACCTGATACTTGGATCTCTTCATGGCATTCGTAAAGGAGAAACGTGGTACTTTCCAAGCCCGTAGAAGCGACCAGAGCTTGGAGCACTCACGCACGGAACAGGGACAAATGGAAATTTACTAGCGCCGGCTCCATTTGTACAACTATCAACGGAATGAGAGGAGATAAGTAGTTTACAAAAGATTTTCTGTTAACTCGCAACGAAATAAAACTTTAAAAAGGCTAGAAGCTGTATGCAAATGAAAGCCAACTTTTGTAAACCTCTTAGCATAGTGGTGAATCAATCTTTAAAAAACCTTTGTCCAAATACTGTTAAGAAATAGAACAAATGCAACCATTTCTTATGATCTTCAACCTTCCAGATCTGTCTAAACGTCGAGGAAATCTAAAAGTTTACAGTGAAGCCATGATGGAATATGCATCGAAACTTTATCCTTTTTATCTCTTTGTCGTTTTAATGCTTTCCATTAGCACACTTCCACGTTTAACATCAAGCGCGAAGCTTTAGGAATTGTGTGTTAGCATGGATGATATGTGAAACTTAGTGTTATCATTGATCATATGTAAAACTTAGATACCCACTCACACTGTTTGTTCCGTTCTAATCCATGGGTCCCAATATGAGGACCTTTAAATAATGTTCTGGGTGCGATTTCGGCATTTCAATCGCGAATAATGAGTTCAAGAAAGTCTGTTCCTTGCAGGACTTTTCCATTACTATATAGAACGATTCGACCTCGTCTCTGTTATTTTCCAATTCCTTCGCCAAATTCGTGTTGACGAGAACGCTAACGCAGCAGACTCCTCTATTGTCGCATATTCTAAGAAGCAGTTATTTTCCTACGTCATAGGCGGTGTTGAACTAGTCATGTATTCGCTCCTTACCTCATACTTTTATTACACATCAACGAATGGAGGATTCAGATGCAGGTGTGTGTGCGTTACATGTACATATCGTGGATTTTCTCATTCCAGATTTGGACGGCTTAGAACGACCCTGAAATTCTAGCAGCGGCCACTCTTAGCCACTTGTCACGAATTTCCGGTAAATTGTTTATAGGATTTTGGCCGAGCGTATTTCTTAATACAACCTATGCATGCGGCAATGCAACCACGTATATTTGCTTGAATATTTTTATGTAGAATCTATGCATCAAACTGGAGCGGCGGGATCAGGTAGGGTATCAACTGGATGTGTCTGCTTGTTAGGGAGCACAAGGTTGCCTTTGGTTCGCGTTTAAGTCCGCCATCCTGGACCCATCAGTTCACACAGCGACAAAGCAGTTGGGGAAGCTTGAATTAGAGACCCGTAGTTTTCATACGTTTAAGTTTGCATTCATAAAGGCTGAAAAGTCAACGACGAGCACTTGTCAGCCGGAAGGAAACAATTTTGTCACATAACAACGCTCAATCACTCGTTTCGTTTACAAGAACTAAATATAAAAGGCGGAAAAACTAGGTTAACTATCTCGCTCACATATTCTCTTAATCTCTCTTTAATCGGCTTCCACTTTTTGCACGCTGAAAACAATTGCTTCCTGCAAAAAAGTTGTCTAGCTTAAGTACCACTAAAAACTCTTCATAAGAACCCTTTCAATGGAAGTTAGGTTTTCGCGATAACGGAATGTATAAACTTTATTTTGTTTCTATATAAGTTCAGAGTTCATCGGTTTTCCTGATAATTACAGTGAATTGCGGTGTAAGGATGCGGTAACCATCTGCGGAAGGTCATAGACTAATGATAGGATCTGCCGATTTGAAATAATTTGAGTCACAGGCAGCAAATCTCTTTTGACCCCACTGCTGCTAGCGACTGCTGTGTATGGAAACCTGAGGATGCGCTAGCTCGTTGTCTCGGAATTCGAGGGACAGCTGCACTCAACCAGTATTCAGGAAAGTGTCGTGTCAGCTTTCACTAAGTGAACTAGTTCCACGGCCCAACTGATAATGTTCCTGTTTGGTCATATTTTGCGATTGATGTTTAAAGGATGGTTTCAGCCTTTGTGTATAATAAAATTAACTTGTCATGTGGGTGGCATTGAATTGTATTCTGAGCAATCAGTTCACTGTGGTCTATCATTTGTCATTGTAAAAAATGCTTAAAAACATACCTGATATTTTAATGGTAAATGTATTCATTTACTTCGAAGAGGAACTATCTAGCACTTCTTGGTTGTTTTTAAAACTCATATAATCCTCATTCCGTCCGTTGCGGTGAATACGTCGTCAAAGAGGTCGAGGAAAAGGCGCACGTTAGCATTCTAACACTACATTCTCATTCTAACGCTGCATCTCGAGCAAGGAATAGCAGAATCCAGCAGAACTGAAATATAGAGCTGCACTAACATTTTTCGGTTTGTATAATAACTCGTCATTTTATTTTTATTGCATTAAACCTAGAATATTGAAAATAAGTGACAGCAACGGAATTGTTCAGGATAAGTATGCAGCTAGCTTGAACATGAATCAAGCAAAAAATTGGTAGGGATCCTTAATCGTGTTCTTCAGTAAGCAGCGTCGAATACGACGGTTCTCTAGCCAGAAAGCAGTGCACTGAAATCGATTCATTACATTGAATAATCAGCACCATTTACAATTCTCGGCCATTTTTGTTCAAACAGTATGTGAGAGTGTGCGATAGGTCATGCTGGAGAATCTGTCTTTTACAGCTATTATGGCTTGGATGAATATAGATCAGCGTGCAATAAGGGTTCTTGTCACTTGGTCGTAGCGCTAGGCGAAATGCATACATCTGACAGCTAACGTCATTTTTTAGTTTCATAATGTTAACCTACTGTTCATCTCATCATTGCCTATTCATGCTGTCCGACTTTGCTAGTCGTCGCGAAAGAGAAGAAGATTCTTGTTTTGGTGAGTTAAATGCTTGTTTCTTTCGTTCACATATTTATGACATAAGCCCTATAATATTATCAGGTAAAGGAATGTTCAATCTTTCTTCTATTGACAGCCTTTCTCTTCTTAAGTTGGAGGCTATGCGGTCAATATCCTTTTTTTCAACTGTTTTCCTTTTGCGCACACACGTTCAATGATCGCTCTTCGAGAATGAGCGATGGAGTACATTCTGTGGTTAAAAGATAGGAATAGTTTACGTTTCTTTTCTTTTAGGAATCACCAAGTCTTTAGAAGCCTGTAGTTTTTGGACTAACGGTAGATGTTTTTTGTACAGATTACTTTCTTTTTTACAACTGCTAGGATTTTGTGATCGATAGTCACGTCTTGGACGCTATCAAGCGCCAATAGAAGAGTTGCAAATGTTATGTTTTAGAAGTTAGTGAATGGAGAAAAAAAATACTGCTGATTGGTAATTAACTCACTTAACTGACTTTCACTTAAACTCTGAACCCTGGATTCGGCCCAGCCAGCTGCATTTGTTCATTGTCACAACTCCATTAACAAAGAAAGCAGCCATCTAATGAGTTGCTCAGAAAGAAATGAGCGTTTTCAAATATTTATTGTTTTAATGTATTTTTCACCAAAAAATATTGCTTCTACCCTGCAACGTTGCATATAATGAAAAGGCTCATTTTATGCTCTTTCTAATATGTCTTTATATTTCGTCAAAAGTTAAATTTTTTTGCCAATTTTGAGCTGTGCACTTTCAAATGTCAAAGACGAATTTTCGTCAAACTTTCCTCCATGAGTTCAAACTCGGTCGTAGTACAGCAGAGACGGCTTGAAACAACAATGAACTTTGAGGTGAAAGTAGTGTTGGTCATTCAGCATTCCGAACATGGTTCCGGAAACTCCGGTCTGATGATTTCGACCTCGAAAATAAGGAAGGCCGCAGACGTCGCAGTGAATTCGATGACGACGAATTGAAGGTACTAGTGGAAGCAAACACGCAAACGCGAACCGTTCGAGAGATTGCAGAAGAGCTTTGAGTAAGCTCGGAAACAATTTTCACTCACTTGATCGCATAGGAAAGATAAAAAAGGTGAGCAAGTGCTGCCGCACGGATTAAACGATTATCAAAAAAAAATCGTCGTTTTAAAGTGTCGTCTGCTCTTATTCTACGCAGCGAAAACGACCCTTTTCTTGATCGAATTGTGACGTACGACGAGAATTAGATTCTTTACGATACCAGCGACGTTACCTCCATGGCTGGAATACGATCAGGCTCCAAAGCACTTCCCAAAGCCAAAATTGCCCCTAAAAAAGGTTATGGTGACTGTTTGATCGTCTGCAGTCGGACTGACTTTTTGAATCCGTGCGAAATGAACAGCTGAAATTACAGAAGAAATTACACATTACAGCAGAAAAGTAGTACCAACAAATCTGTGAAATGCACTGCAAACTCCAACAACGACGACCGGTATTAGTAAGCAGTAAAGGTCTAATCCTTCTCCGTGACAACGTCCGGCCTCACGTTGCAGAACAAACGCTGCAGAAGTTGACCGAGTTTGACTACGAAGCATTGCCCCACTCGTTAAATTCATCGGACTTCTCGCCTACCGACTATCACTTCTTCAAACACCTTGACAACTTTCTGCGCGAGAAATGCTTCACCAACCACGATGACGCAAAAAATGCTTTCAAGGAATCGCTTCCAGAACCGCAAAATTTTAAGTAACTAAAACACACGAACTTGTTTTTTGTTAGCGAAATGGCAGATTATGACATTTTAGACAATATAGTTAAAAACGCTCACTTATTCCTGACCAACCTAATAATTTCCAGCTGTATTTATCGAGAAATATAGTCCTTACGTCGACTCAAAAGAAGGATTAGGCAAAGCGAGCATCTTGCCAAAATTACTTACCGATACCCTCGAGAACGTCATGCGAATATTAGAATAGAAAAAAAAGGGGGTGAAATCGGACAGTCGGCTATTACACCACATTGGCATTGTTGGTAACATCGCTCTTATAACACCAAACATTAACCAAGCAGAACGAATGCTTGTCGACTTTGATAAAGTGGGTGGAAAAATTGGTCTTCGACTATCTCTCACAAAAACGATTGTTCATGAGAGACAGATTTGTTATGTGTGCTCTATTCACGACCAACGGAATGAATATCTCCGAGTTATCCAATATCACGAAAACCACAGAAGAAAAGTAAGATGCTCAACGAATCCTTAGAGCGAGCAGAACCCATAAAGCTTCTCTTGCACGACACGAGGCAAGAAAAAATCGAATATTTACTGGCACCCGCTCGAGTCACTCAATGATCAACGGGACGACAGATGATAACAGGTGAATGCCCTAATGGATTAGTTGATCACCTTTGATTCTTTTCCCAAGAATGTCGAAAGATCTTTGTTTTGCCGTCATATATTTGTTTTATAGAACAATTTCGTTGGATTTGTTGTAATTGATTTCTCTCTTATGTAATAAAATGCCTTTTTATTGATGTACTAAAGCCTATATTCGAAATTTTTGGGCAGCCATATGCTCCTGCTCTTTGAGGTTGCAAAAAGCAAAATATTCAAATGACATGCTCGATTCCCTGACGTAGCTGACATTACACTTCGCGCGGTGATTTGAGTTGGCTTGAGTTTATCAAGGGCGACGGAAACCGAACGGTATTTCATGTGGATGTTGCCGTTGGACGAGTTGTGTAATATGAAGATCCCATTTGAGTTCTCAGATTGCACGTTATTACGAGTACTACTTTCTCCAGTTTTTGTTTCGAAGACAAAGGGTATATTTTTTTGGGCGGTTAAACTCCACAGTTCGAGCATCGACCCCAGAATTAATCCTTGTTTGTTTTTGTCCTTTCGTACCTGTTTTGATTTTAATCCACGTTGATCAGCCTGCACTTCTTCATTATGTCTGAGTTGGGCATAAAAGTTCAAAGATGGAACGGCATGTGGTAAAGTTCATCCAAGAATCCAGGTTTTGAGATGGATCAAATCATAGGCAAAGATTGAAGAACTGCCACAAAATGGCAGATGGTTCACAATCAAAGGCAAGACTAAACAAACTCTACAAAACGCATCTAATTTTAACGCACATTAGACAACATGCAGTGAATGCAGTGCATTCATTTGCAAAACAATAGTCTCAACCTAAAGCCATTAAGCATCAAAACAAGTAATCTCAACATCTCATTAATACATTCGGATATATAAAAAAAAGAAAAGCAGACTTTCGATCCTAATAAATATATTAGTGACGCTCGGGCACTGACGGAGTGCGTTCGCTATTAGAATTGCGCCTAAGTTTCCCAACCATCTGAACCCAATTCAACGGTATTTTTGCGTAGGGTCGAATATAGTTTGTAGAAACTTTAAGATAGGCTATGTAATAAATCAAGCGTTGAAAAACTAAGTAGGAATGAACAACAAGAAGTAGGGGCATTACGAATACCGCAGCTTCTTCAAATGTTCTTCAGAAAGCAAATCCCGAATAATGAAGTTGATATCAAATTTTAGATAGCTGTGGACGGAATTTTCAAAATCCTTGCTCATTATCACATGAATAGGCATCTTCCTACCCTCACAGAAACGCAAAAAAGTGGCGTCCGAAAAGTTCGACAGCTGATAAGGTTAAAAAACATTGGGTTATTTGTTAGCTAGGAGGGCGAGGAGTTTGTAGTAATTCCACGTCAGTTAGATGTTGAGATAACGGAAAACGTCTTGAAGACGCTTCGCTTTATTGGTCATCATTCGAGAAACAATTCAAAAGTCGATACCGAAAACTGAGCATGGAATGGGTGAAAGTGGTAGCGGAAAGATTAAAACCATCAGCTATTTCGCGACATAAAAGTAAATTACCAACAACTCCCGTTTCATGCCTACTTAGCAATATTAATAAGTTAATATTCACTGGTGATCCTGAGTCCAACGACCCATTAACGTTCAAGGTTAGACCCATCGTTAGTTTTTCAGAAGGTACCTTCAATAGAATAGCATGGTTTATGAGCCGATTAAGTTGCTGAAATACATACAGGTCTATTTAGTGAACACCCGAATATTCCGGGACTTCCTAACTAACATGTAGCGCAAAAGCGCGTACGTAATGGATTCTTTTGACGTCAAGCCCTTTATACTGACGTGTTGAGTGATTCGCAAAGCAAGCCGTCCTCGGCCTCCTTATTCAACACGAGGGAGCAATAAGCATATATGGCTTCTCGATTCAACAGTTCGTAAGCCTATTAAAGCAATGCCAAAACTGCTCATTCTTTAAGTGCTCCCAGAAGTATTTCGCACGAATGGCAGGCTTGGCATTGGGAAAGCCACTACCACCAAGCCTTGTCATTGCTTTTATGTCGAAGGTGAATAGGCCGGTTCTCGGTCTCCTGCTATCACTCTGTTGTAGATATATAGATAATTGCTTTGTCAGCTGCACTAAACTACACGAGATGGACAAATCTTTTGAGGCATTCAATGGACGTTCTTCGCCTTCTTCAGAGCCGAATTAATCGGATTAGATGATTCACATAGTCGCAGTTGCGGTACGGTCGTTCGCTGTCGCATCGAGCAGAATCCAGTGGAGGGAGCACCGCTAAAACGGTTCGCCTCACTCGGCGGTCCCTCTTATCCAGGACGGGTGTTAATTGATTTCCACCTTCGGTTTGAAAACTATTGATTCGCTATGTGCCAGTCAATATAATATCGACTGTTACAGGATGCACTGTCCGCCCAAAGTAGATCATATTGGATTCGCTGCCGATCCGGAAGATTTTCAGTCATTGGTAGCAAACCACTTCTGGATCCAAAACGACTAAAGAATATCTGAGATGGAGACATTTGGGGCCTAGCCTCGGTATCTCAGAGTTCAAGGGAAAACCACGCTCAACCAACACTCATCGACGTGTCAGTAAAGGCAGAAAATGACAGACCCTTAAGTCACAACCGAACTGTGATCGAATCCGATTACATCAGCGGATGACGGTTGCAAAACACCGAAACAAACGAAGGGATTGCACGGATCTTTACGACATGTGAAGACTAGTGGTCTAAGTATTGATGGAAGCATAAAGTGTGAGAGACCGTTGCTTTACTTACTAAAGAACACCCCCATTAGCGGTGAAACTTGTGCATGGAATTGGTTTTTAAGAATTGCGGCAGGATATTATATTGTGCACCTAATTTTTCTGTTACTATACAGTGTTTAAGAACAGTGTTTGCATATTAAGTTCGACTAGCCTTGATACATAGCTTGGGAACATTCATTCTGACGTTTTCAGTTTTCAGTGACGGGTTCATTTTGACGTTCAGTTTCAGTTTCAGTGCTCTACTAGTTACAAGACAATTGACAATTGAGTTTGTGGAAATCGCCGTAATTTTAGTAACTATTTAACCACTGATAAACCACTGGTATCAGGCGATTTAGTATTTTTTTTCATTATGAAACATCACTTTTGTCTCATGCCTATTTATAATCTTGCTGTTTATGCTTCCTTTCTCTTTTCATCTCATTATTTTTCTTTTCCTTTTATTTCCTTCCATGAGTACCTAGCGATTGCTTACTCACCACATTCCTCATATGTTCTTCGCAGCCATTTCCTTGCCATCCTCTATTAGTTACACGATTTTACCAATGTGCAACTAACCGTGAGATTGCTAAGCACTTTTTCACTTGATTAAGAAATCTACAGTCAACAGTGCTGTTTTTGAGAATATCTTGAAATGTGTGCGATGATGTCGAACATTATACAGTTTCGTATTACATCAATATCTGATTTGTCAATTCTGTCGCAGTACAGCCTCGCTGCGGTTCACCAGGTCATCTTGGTTGGGAAGTGCTCCTGCGCGCCGAGCTGCGATGCACAGCGGGTGATTTATCCCGTCGGCAGGGTCTCCTAAGCTGAGAACGAGTTCGGCGCTTCCATCAGGATGCCCAGCTAAGAACAAACCAATAGCAGGACCTATTATCGTTTTGGTATCAAGGTAGTTGCACAGTGGCAAATCTTTCCTGATCCACAACGGCGGCGACTGCCTCTGGTGGTGACGACCTAGGGCAGACTTTGGCTAGGCTGACCTCTGGACTCCAGGGAGCTACAATAGCTAAACCAGCGAAATTCAAAGAAAATTGAATTTATGCTGGAACCACGCAATCGGGGACGACGACATATGTAGTTATCCAAGTAAATACCGCACTACAAGTATTTTCCGCTTACTGAAAGCCATGCCTGCAATTTGGCTATGCCTTCGTGTCTCTTCGGGGTGGGTAGACTGTTGCCAGACTTGTCTGTAAGAATATAACAGTGACTCGACATGCCATCGATACATCCTTCTGCTGGTTACTGTATAAATCATATATGCATTCGATCACCTTTACGATGAGACGAACGTAGTCATTTTTATAACACGTGCCTCAAAGACTGATCAAGGCTGAACGCTTCATCTTTCAGTATACATCCTCGTCACGCTCTGTTTTCTTTTTGTTTCCTGTCTTTCATCTTATTTTTTCTCCCTAATGAAAAAAAATGCGCGCATAAATGTTAAGCATTTCATTTGTTGATGTTCTTACGAATAAGCTACGCATTCGTTTCCACTAATGCGACAAAAAAAAGAAGGAAAAATAAAAACATGGCTTTCCATGTTTGGAAATAGACGATTATGACTTGTAGAAATCTTTTCCCAGATAACGTTAAAACGACAAATGACTTAGTGGCAACACTTATACGTGGGTGTTATGTTTACTGCTTCACATGATGGTGCTTTTTTCTCCTTGTTTTATTACGTCACAAAGTCGTGTATATGCAATGACTTTCGTTCGAAAATTCCCTCACAACGCTGTTATTATTATTGCCATCGTCATTGTTATTATTGTTGTTATTATTACTATTAATATTGTTATTAATAAGGATTATTGTCATTTTGCACAACTTCTATCTACTGCCCTTTATTTTTTCACGGTAAGGTATTATGTGAAATTCGACCACACTAATGCTGAGATATTTACGAATCTTGGATCCCAAGACTCCAGCCTATACGTGTGTATATATGCATATATATGTATATATATGTTTTACGAAGTGCCCTTGTTGAGCTGGTGCGAGGTTGATATAAGCTGTTGTTGCTGTTGTTGTCATTGTCGCTGTTGTTCGGTGCCCGATGTTTCGGCGATTTCTTTTTCCTCAGAGCCTGGACGCGCTTAATGTAACAATAGCTTTATAATTCGGTCATTAATCTGCAGTATTCTATAGTATTAGTATTAATGAGGATCTAACGTATAGAGGCTATTTTGTTTAAAAATTACTAACCATGCTGTTGAGAGTGGAACCACCCGTATGTTGTTCACGTGGTATGAGGAGTGAGACCCAGACAGGTCAAAAAATCAGTTTGAAATAAGCAGTAAAGTCACGTGTGGGAGTGAGCCATTCGTCTTTCCGGTTTATCTTTGACTTTTGAAATTTGTACAAAAGGCCCCAAGAGTCTCGCACGTTGATGAGATTGATTCCTGCGGTAGAATCCGGGGAGTTACTTCAAAATCACAATCATTCTGCCTTTGTGCCATATGTGTACCTAGAGGAGTACTTTGCTGAATTTTAACTTTCCCACCTAGATGTTCTTTTATGCGGGCACAAAGTGGTCTATCTCTTTCCCCAATGTATTCATCACCGCATGACTTACCTGAGATAAGTATATTGAACCGGAACTCATGCAATTCCCGTCTCTCCCGTTAGGACAGATTACACCATTTTTTTGAGCTACACAAACCACCATAAAGGAGGTTCCGAAGTAATTGAAGGCGTAAGGTATTGGGTGAGAGGTCAATAACCGCTCCATAACTTTCAAGACCACTTTTTCTTAGGAACATCTTAGTAGCGTAACTTATTGCGTTTGATGTAAAAAGCAGCTTGAAAAGAACATTGCTTTGGTTTAAACCATTATTTTGTGGAATAACCCTAACTCACGGTCTAACCCGAGTGGCTTCTACTTCGTAGCCATTGGAAATGGCAATTTTTCGTGCCAGGTTTAGCGATTCCTTCCTTTCCTCTTTTCCTGTGCACACACTTCTCGCTGTACGGTAAATGTTTTTGATGAGTACTTTTTTCATCTGTGAAGGATAAGAGGTAGCGCATTAAGTATATTTTTATAACTTAACTTTCGACACCATTTTGTTGTGTGGCCGCTTTTTGAAAGCTTTATTTGGGTGTTTAAGAATGGAAGCCAGTTCTCGATTGCTTTTTGTCGCGTTAATTCTATTTAATCCAACTGTCTATTTAACAGTTCAAGGCATTCGTCCATCTGTTCTTGTGTGGAACAGACGAGGAAGCAGTCGTTCATGTATCGACAGTGAAGTAAAGGTCGGCGATCGAGAACTGGAGCTTCCACCTTAGATATGGAAGCGATGATAAGGCTGGGTGCTAATCACTGTCTCATGGCCAAATCCAAAAATAAAAGGCGTAATATCAAAAGTGTCCCACTAAAATAAAGAGCCTCATTCGAAGAAATGGGGGCTCTTCGTCTCCCTCTTGGTAGTGGAGTTTACACAGATGAATGGTAACAGGTGGTTTTTCTTGTATCAGCTATAGTCGCATTACTGATTGATTAACTCGAGTTGAAACCAGTGAACTCGCTGCGCAACAGAGCTTTTTCACTCCTTTTCGAAAAAGTAGCCAGTGTTAGCTTGTTGGCATCTACCGACACACAGATTTGCTTGTAATTAAACTTACGCGCAGTGAAATGTCCAATTCCATATCGGATTGAGTGAACGGTATACATATCTGCTCAACAGTAGAAATGTGAGTGCAAATATGACGAGGGCGCATCTGATGCAGTAATCGTAAGTACCCGATTACACACAAGGCATCGGTCACTAGTGCGGCGATCGCCGCCTCAGGCTCATCAAACCCTCCACCCAAGGATTCGTAATTTGGTACCAGATCTGACTAGGTAGGTGCACACACTAACTTGATAGATCGGTAGGCAACCTCGAGTCATTTTATAGGCCAGATTTCATTCAACCACCTCTAACGATGCTTGATGAAACCAAATGAATGGCACATTCCCATGAACCGATCAACGGAGAGAGTGTTTTTCTCAATATTTTTAAAGAACACGATAAGTACAGAGATAAGCAACTGTTACATTATGTATTATACTGTGTACGAACAGAGACCATACATCTAAGCAGAAATGTCTCCGTATTCGAAGTTGCCAGGAGATAATCATTTGAACAATCGTTGTGACGAGAAAAGGAAATATTTGGTGCTCAAACACAACAATGGTTTCTAAAATGGATCATTTAACTGATTTGTCAATACATATGCATGATACTATTGTCGCCCTTCGATGACGATAGCGATGAAGATGCTGAATGGCCTTTTCGCTTGTATTCACATGCGATGATTTAGCCATAGGAAACGTTGCATTATGGTTTTGTCGTACTGTAAGTTTTACGGCCTTCACTCTTTGCTTACCAGATTTATTCCCGTGATGTTGATATAGTAAACTTTAGTAACTTGTTACGGTGTTTTATACGTAGCAAAATCTTTATTGTTTACGCTTTTCTATTGAGGTAGGTGACCGTTGTGTACGTCGAAGCCCGATTCTGCCGTTTTTGTTGTGCAAAAACGTTTACAACAATTGTGGTGTCCCCATTAGAGAAAAGCTAGAAAACGATTCGGAACACCGTCGATTCGGATGAAGTTAATACCATTTCTATAGTGGTGATCCAAGTATAACGAGTATAACGAAGTACTACTATTTTATAACGACTTCATCAAGGCACATTACATTTAGTACCTGGTCGTCAAACCATGGCGTACTTCTCAGCGTCCAATGGTGTCGTTGTGTTGTCGGTTCATCAAAGAAAAAAAGGCTATCGCAGAACGACTGATAATGACATCCTGCTTAACTAACGGAGACCTTCGCGTGTATATGAGATCTCATGTATTCTCTTGCAGCGACCTTATCATAGTGTCCATTCGAACTACCCTTATGATCTTAAAGTGTTTTTTTTCACTTCTGTTTGCTTTAATTTCATTGAAAATGCCGTCGCTTTAACTTTTCCCACTACATCGCTTTATCGCCGTCAGGCTCAATATGTTGTATTATATCTCTTACTGAAATGTGCTGAGAGCGTGGAGTTAGATGGAAGAAATTGCAGAAGATGGCCATTCTGAAGCTTATGGGAAATTGTCGCGCTGCCCAACTCAACATTCTGCTACAAGATTAAACACGATTGCAGAAGATAGCTTCAGAAATGGTTGATGAGCACAAAAGGGTATATCATATGGGGAGAAGAGCTGTGTTGAGAGGGAGGCAAAAAGAGTTAGAGCGAGGCATCCAGCGCTACACGGCCAACCAGCCAGCCAGCCAGCCAGCCAGCCAGCCAGCCAGCCAGCCAGCCAGCCAGCCAGCCAGCCAGCCAGCCAGCCCGCCA
>UYYA01000415.1:0-58999 GCA_900624975.1 Angiostrongylus costaricensis
AAATCCGAAAATGAACCGCAGGGAAGAATGCCTCATTATCACGCGTGATATAGGGCAATATATAAAACTGCTTTTCTGATATGAGGGGCACTTTATACTTCCATGTGATTTCTGTGCGGTTGGTCTCTACGTGACATACTTAGTGGAAACCTCATAGGAAGCGGTGAGTGTGCAAAGCTGTGTTCAACGTGATTGAAATCTTGGTTTGGAGTTTCTTTGTTTGGTTATGGAGGTGTCTGGCCGAGTAGATTGCTGTCAACTTGACCTTTCCAGGCTCTGAGGAAGGCGAAATCCGCCGAAACGTCAACTTATTCGTGAACAAAAAATAATAACACCTCGCCTTTGCTCAACAAAAATACGAAGAAAATTACTTGATCAATGCCGAGGTTAATAGAAAGTCGGTCGTGGCAGTTAAAACGGAAGAATTTCTTCATTGCTTCCCACTACCCCACAGTGTTATGAACTGCTCACACGTACTTCTATTTGTTAAATAAAAAAATAATGCAATCAAGTAAAGCTTTTTTAAAAGTTGAACAAAAAAAAGGAACGAACGCGCTGTTGTCCTTACCGAGGAGTTTCGCCTGTTTCCCAGCTAGTTCTATCGATCTCTTGCCATCATCAATCACCCGTCAACGGGATTGATCTGGGGAGCCCAAATCGGCATTGGTGAACGCGTTACTCCCCGGAAGGAACAACAGAGCGTTCGTTCCCCACCGCAGACACCTGTGGTCCGGAGTTTTGCAGATATCTCAACATTATAGTAGTTATATTTCGCAACATACCCTGCTGTTAAAAAGAATAGGTAGTAAATAAAAAGCTTAAGAGCTTAGAACTTAGTTGTTCTAGTTCCCAGGATCGACTTTCTATTAACCTCAGCATTGGAATATGAATGCGTCGTTTTCATATTCAGCAATCGCGAGGTTGTTGTGCAGCATACATTTACTTCCATAGAAAAACACAATACAATACAACACTAGCTGACGTTTCGGCAGTATCGCCTTCTTCAGAGCCTGGAAGGGTATACTGAAATACAATTTATTAGGCCAAACGCTTCAATAACATTTACGAAAACTCGAAGGTTTTTCGTCTTTTTGTAAATGTTATTGAAGCGTTTGGCCTAGTAGATTGTATATCAGTATACCCTTCCAGGCTCTGAAGAAGGCGATACTGCCGAAACGTCAGCTAGTGTTGTATTGTATTGTGTTTTTCTATGGAAGTAAATGTATGCTGCACAACAACCTCGCGATTGCTGAATATGAAAACGACGCACTCTCTACATTACATTGTCATCATATTCTATATATTGTATTCTATATTTTCTATGTTCTATATTGTCTTTTCTAAGCACTAGATTGATACAAAAACAACAGCCATTTCTCATCTCACAACAATTTTTTTTTTACTAATTTTTGTTCTCTGTCATATCAAAGCTTATTTTTGCTTAGCTGCGGAGGTTGTAATGATTCTGTCTGACAGATGTAGATATTTCTTCAAGTGTAGAGCAATGGATAGAAATGTCTGACCAATTTACATGGTCATCTGTTCGAAACCGCTCCGACTCTGACCGAAGGAGAGTCAACATAAAGTGCAAAATACTATCAAACGCCGACAGCAATGCAATTGAAATGTCGACCATAGTAAAAGATAATAAATAGTAGCACACATATCATTCATACTCATATAACCATAGAGCAAAATCTTTTCTATAATCGTGTCATTTTCGAAAACCCTCAAGTCCACTAATTATTGAAAACAGACTTATTATTGTCAAAAAATCAGAAAATCTAAAGCCGACGAAAAATTGCTCTCATTTGGTTGGGCCAACCACGAAATGAGGTACTAGAGCGCTAAGGGTTAATGAATTCGTCAGCTCCAGACCTTCAGAATACTATATTACTACAATGAACAAGTCTGATAAAATTGTGTGAGCCAAGATATAGCATATATAATCCACTTTTCATGACCTGTCATAATTCTGCATTAACTATCATGTACCTGGTCTAAAAGAGGAAGCATGCCATCTGGACGTTGTCCTTCATAACCAAAGCAAGCACCAAGAAGAAACCGCATCGAATTTCGGATTGACACCAACTAAAGATTGAAGTTTTAACAAGATTTCATGAAATTTTGAACCATAGTGTTTTGAAACTGCGCTTTATCCGTAATTCGAACTTCCGTACTTCAGTCGAGTAGCCCACATATTGATCAACAAAAAAATCTTTGTGTTAATCAGACTAATTTAGAATGTGCCAACTTATTCATCGAGCTGCCTATAGCAAAATGACCAAGAAACTGGATGTCGTTAGCCAGTGGGCGCTAAACAGAACCAACAATTGTTTATGCATGACCCTGTCAACATCGAAGTACGTTGTACGATGTTTCGAAATTCCTAGTGTGTATTTCGGTGTGTGTGTGCGTGTGTGTACATGCGCGCATGCGTGTTTGTTTGTTTGTTTGTGTTTTTTCCCTATGCAACTTATGAAACGCTAAAGAGTGCTGAATGAGAGAGCTACCAACACTGTAGCTACCACTATCCATGTCAAGTTAAAGTAAATCTCTGTTCAATAAATATGCACATCGCTAAATAAATGCAACAAATCCTATTAACATGAGATATTGAATATACCATAAAATAAACCGGATAATATCCAGTTCAGAAAAAGCGTCAGTGGGCTAACACCAAAACCTGGAGCACATGATGTACAACATACCATGAGCCCATGATGTCATATGCTGCCTTGCAAGTCTCCTGCCCACTAAAGGAGAAAAAATGATGTCGGCTAGAACATGTATAAACCTGGGGTGTATCGATTTTTCATGGACACTACTCTCTACCCTGTAGAGAACTGCCTCCATTTTACCATCGTTCTCGTGTATAGAGTAAGCACCTCCTCTCAACCTTATTTATTATCATTATGGACGCATCTGGATTTCAAATTACGTGACCCATGGCCCGGGTACTTGCTTTACATTGTTACCTTTTCATAACCACCGGGAACCCCACCAGACGCGGCAACATCGCCTATGGGCTCGACTCTGTCCCCTTTTCCACACCGTTCAAGCACTGTAGCGCCATGCCTTTCGCTTGTATACTGGTCGCACAGTTTACATCATTGTACACTTTGTTCGGTTAGTATCCTTAAAATCATCAGATCTCCGTTGCTGTTTTATTTCATGAAGAAAGTCCCAATTGTTAAATGTACATATACGTGGCGGCTACTGTTCGTTAAGCCCATTCAACTGTAATGTACCCTTTAATACATTAAGCCCACTGTGCGGTCATTATAAATTAATGCTATCAGAAGTTTACCTATAGTCTTAAATGCGCTGATTTTCTTCGTATTTCTATTGAGCAAACGCGAGGTGTTACTATTCATTGTTCACGATTAAGCTGACGTTTCGGCGAATTTCGCCTTCTTCAGAGCCTGGAAAGGTCAAGTTGACAGCAATCTACTCGGCCAGACACCTCCATAACCAAACAAAGAAACTCCAAACCAAGATTTCAATCACTTTGAACACAGCTTTGCACACTCACCGCTTTCTACGAGGTTTCCACTAAGTATGTCACGTAGAGACCAACCGCACAGAAATCACATGGAAGTATAAAGTGCCCGTTACATCAGAAAAGCAGTTTTATATATTGCCCTATATCACGCGTGATAATGAGGCATTCTTCCCTGCGGTTCATTTTCGGATTTCTGGAATTAATCCAGAGTGCCTCGAGAGTTTTTCGCGCCTGTGTTCTTGATTCGCGTGCGAGGATCGTGGATTTTTTACGAGGCACATTATACTTCCACGTGATTTCTGTGCGGTTGGTCTCTACGTGACATACTTAGTGGAAACCTCACAGAAAGCGGTGAGTGTGCAGAGCTGTGTTCAAAGTGATTGAAATCTTGGTTTGGAGTTTCTTTGTTTGGTTATGGAGGCGTCTGGCCGGGTGAGTTGCTATCAACTTGACCTTTCCAGGCTCTGAAGAAGGCGAAATTCGCCGAAACGTCAGCTTAATCGTGAAAAAGGAATAGTAACACCTCGCGTTTACTCAACAGAAATACGAAGAAAATCACTTGATCAATGCCGAGGTTAATGGAAAGTCGGTCGTGGCAGTTAAATGCGCTGACTTCGTTGCAATGTTATCACTAGCTTACACGTACCTCTGATATGCAAAACTTTTCGTATTATTACTATAGGCTAACGTTATAACCTCACATGTGTATTCTAACATGCCAACCTCCTATACCATTCCTGTTAGATTTTACATTACTCTTGCGCATTGTATCACGCCATCGGCCTATAGCAAAGGTACTCTCTCACTTCTAAACGTCTTCTTATGTATTGCCTTACACTCACTTATTGACCGCATTGCCATATTTCGCTTGTATCGTTACGGTGTTCGCATATCTTTAATGCTGCAGTATTATTGTTATAAACGGTTTAATCACCCAGGGTTGAAGTTGTGCTCTGTGATAACACCAAAAAGTCACGTGTGGTAAAATCGTACAAGGAAGAACACACTATTTCCAGCAAGTGATTATTTGGTACCAAGGACTACCTCGAAGACCCCTTCCACTGTGGAACTGATACATTTTTTGAGCTCCAACGTTGTTCGGGTGATCCTAAACCTCTTTCCAGCATACACATGTCATCAACGTCCGTTACAACATGGACATACTGTGCATGCTGTATCCCAGCATCATTGTCATTGAATTCCATATGACACCCTATCGTGAAAAATTGTAGTAGGCAGTAAATAAAAAGTTAACCCTGCTGGGAGTGTTCCATTAGTAGAATATCCTCATATTTTGAAATAATGTGGTTACTTTGCGTATAATGAGTATATCATGTGAGGCTTCTAAATGAAATTCGCTGCAAAATTCTCATGCTTTTCATTTCGAATACATTTTGAACCGTAAAGGTAAAAGCTGAATGGTTTTACTCCACCGGTGTTGTTAAGGAACAACAGCCTAAAAACCTCTCCGTTATTGATTTCATATAAAGGGAGGAATTTCACCTTTGTATTAATAGACTTGATACAAAACCTGTATTGACGGGAACCCCAACAACTCTTCTTTACATTATATTGTTTCCAATCTCTCTTGATTACCTTTTCGCATAGCATAAGGTGTTATAACGAGCCAATGAACGATGGTCGGGACCTAATGTGGATGTCAACCATTTACTACTTAGAATGTAATAAGCAGAACGGACCGCTTAAGAGATGAACAAAATAGCTGTAGAGCCTCGCTCTCTTGTAAACAAGAACTGTGATATTTTACTCTATTTGGTCTTAAGAGCTATAGAAATATTGTAACACCTTGGATTCTATGTCAGCCAGCACTTTCTCGCCAATTTTTGACGCGCCGACTGATTCAGATGCAGACAGTGCTACCCAAAGCCTCAACCCATCGGCCCCTAAGGCTTTTTGTCGAAGAGAACCGTCTGTAATCTGAAAAAGCAGATAATTACCGATGAAAGCCGTTTTATTTAGAATACACTCACTGTTTCTGGATCAATAACATTTCCAAGTGACTTCGACATCTTTTTGTTGTTATCATCGACACAAAACCCATGTACATGAATTCGTTTGTAAGGCAGAGCGTCCTAATGACTAGGAATAAGCAAATATCTTCCTTATCAATGAGTAATCAGGATGTAATGCGGAACCTGGATTGCGACAGACGTAAGAAGTAACGACTGAAACCAACCACGGAATTGATCTACGCCTTCAACCACTCCATCGGTTGGAAGCTGAAAGACATAAGACTTTTTGCTATACTCAAGAAAGGAAAATCCTTTTAAACATGCTCCTCTAAAAGAACATAATGATGTAAAATAGCTTTTGAAAGACCTCAGAAGTTTGAAAAATATAACACATTAACAACCCAAGAGTTGTTTACTTAGCACAAATAGCGTTATGTCATCAGTTCCATTAGAGAAAATAGTAGTTCCCTATTTCATGAACTACAAAACGTTATCCTCCCAATGGTTTACCGCCTCATCGTGGCTGGGAGGTGTTGCTGGGGGTCGGGTTGCGATGTACAACGGGGGGATTCGTCCCCCGGCAGGATCTCCCAAGCTGAGAAGGAGTCTGGCATTTCCATCAGGAAGTCTAGCTAAGAGTAAACCGATACCAGGACCCACCACCGTCCTGGTATCGAAGTCGAATGGTGACAAATTTCCTTCTGATCCACAAAGGCTGCTACTGCCTGTCGTGTTGACGACCTGGGGCAGACTTCGGCCAGGCTGTCCTCGGAATTCCAGGTAACCACAATGGTTTAATCAGCAAATCTCCGAAAAATGGTGATTATGCTGAGGCCCGCACAAGTAGTGAGGAGGGGTCGTTCGAGTATCAAGTATCAAGTACGAAACGCTATACACCTAAATAAATACTTAACACTTGATATTTAAGCAGCCGGTCCTCACTAGTTGTGCGGAGCCCAGCATAATCACCATTTTTCGGGGATTTGCTGATTAAGCCATCGTGGTTACCTCGAATTCCGAGGACAGCCTGGCCGAAGTCTGCCCCAGGTCGTCACCACGACAGGCAGTAGCAACCTTTGAGGATCAGAAGGAAATTTGCCACCATTCGACTTTGATACCAGGATGGTGGTGGATCCTGTTATTGGTTTACTCTTAGTTAGGCTTGCTGATGGAAACGCCGGACTCTTTCTCAGCTAGGGAGACCCTGCCGGGGTGACGAATCCCTTCGCTGTACATCGCAGTCCAACACCCAGCAACACCTCCCAGCCATGATGAGGCGCTAAACCGTTGGGAGGCCCAAATAAATAAAGAAAACTAAACTCAAAGCACGGACTAGTATGCCTAAAACACTAGTGATCACTACATTTTAAATGATCAATTCCGCCTTTTGCTGAATGCACTATGAAAAACCCTGAAAAACCTCTTCCAACTCACTACGGTAACAAAATTATCAAAGGCGTTCCTAGCACAATGCCAAGCTACTCCACTGTCCATCCACACGTCCATAATATCACAGCCCTTCGAGAGACTCGATGATGTCTGCACACCCAAAGATTTCAGCACCTGAACATATGGGAAGTCATCCATTCGAAATGTTTTAGAACAGGATCTAAGATTTGAAGATTCTATAATTACAATATATGAACATAAAACGACGAGAAAAGAATATGACGGTATTTGAGGACAGCAACTGTTCTAAGATAGAATTTCGAGGACGCTGGTGTACATTTCTGCTTTCCCATATTTCCTCGAACCCTTTCTTCTTATAGTGTAAGTATGACACCAGTTATTTGTCATTTTCTTGTGGTATGAGCGATCTATAGCCACTGCTTGCATATAATCTCAGTCAACGACTCCATGGCACAAGTGCTGCAGACTTAAAGTTGTTTTCCGGTTGTTGATTGTATATCGTTGGTTGCAAATGAGCAGGGATTATTTGCTTACGTTGTGGTCTATGAAATAAGTGTTTTTACACTCATTTGCTTGTATTGCGCCAAAAGACACTCGTAATTACTTGTGTAGTATTGTCTCCTCCTTTGATTCAACGTACGGGTCCTACCGCTATTGTTTCAACCACCCTTCAGTATTTAATTTGCATCTACTGGCATAAACATTATTCCCGCATACATTACAGACTCGAAGTATATAACTTGGAGGGCTTGAGTCGATGTTTGTGCCTTTTATATGACATGTATTGCCGTCACTATTAATTCAGAAATAGTATTGAAAGCAATATTTTATGAACTAAAACGTTTAAAATTTACCAAATAATTCTTTTACAAAGATCGGGAACTTGGTTCGGATGAGCTAGACTGGATCAAACGTTCCTCCTTCGAATATATGTGGTAACTTAAAGTCAAGGGATAGTATCCATATAGTCGATTAGAATTCAAATGCGGAATTCCACGAATGGTGTTTGACCCAACCTTGCTCATCCCAACCAAGCCTCTGACCTCTCTAAAACGGTTATTTGGTGAATTTTTAAAGGTTTAGATTATGAAATAAATGCTTGCAACACTCTTTCCGAAACAATAATGAAAGATTATAAGAGTAAGAACTGAAGCCTGCTTTCAAACATGAAATGCGATAAACAACATCGCTGACGTGCACTTTATTGATGCTCAGGGCTTCGTAGATATATTCGTAATTCTGATGACGCCAACAGTGTATTTACAATGTAAAGAACGTATATAAGAATCTTTCCAATGATTCGTTCTCTTCTCTACAGACCACGTCTAAGTGTCGTATTTTAAGGTATAAGCTCGAGAAATTAACTCGTCCACAAAGTTTCTTGTAAACTATTAAGTGTACAAAATATCTTTCTTGCTCCAAACCAAGCAACATTGATCTGCTTTCCATTAGCTAGCGAATAAATATGTAAAATGTGATGAAAAATCAACCACAATGATGTTGAGATATTTGAAAAACTTGGACCCGGGCCAGATTGAACCACGATTTCCCTTTCCGAGGTCGCGGTTCGATCTGACGCGGGATCCAAGTTTTGCGAATATCTCAAAATCATGTGGTTGACTTCACATAATACTCTGCAGTGAAAATTGCAGTAGGCAATAAACAAAAAAGTAAACATTGTGATGAAAAAGTTCTGCAATAAACTGAAATAAGGCGCGTGTAGCGCAGTGGTCGGAGGCGCCATGCAACACACATGGTATCGATTCCCGCGCCCCTAGTCCACACAGCCCTCCATCTCTCGGAGGTCGGTAAATTGGTACCAGACTTGTTTGGGAGGATAGCAGCACTGACTCGACACATCAGTAGGCCACCGCAAGTCATTGTAAAGGTCAGATATGCATTCAATCACATCCAACGATGCTTAATGAAGCCGAATGCGTGGTGCATCCCTCAGGGATTGATCAACGCCGAGAGCTTTTATCTTTTTAACATAGTGAAATGAAGTGAATTCTATTTTTTCGCATCCGCCATCACATACTAACCTATACCTTCGTATCGTCCATTATATGATGGAGTGTAGAAAATAGAGGCCGTGGGGTCAAACATACGGTCAGGAAGAAAATGAATCACAAACGATTCCCATCAACGTGAATGGGATGGGGATAAAAATACCACTAAAGGATTAAAGTACACAGCTACCCACACACCTTTTCAGTTAAAAAATCTTCAACGGAGTATTTCCACCAAATATCGGCCCCCTTTTCTTCTACTAGGTCAGCAACGTACTCCACTAATTCCTTCGAGGTATAAGCCTCACCTGAAATTGCACATCAATAGTAGAGATTATTAGTTTTTTTAAAATTCACCTAAAACCTCGCACTCATACACGTTTGTACACTTACTACTTCTGAAATGAACATTCATGCCACATTGAACCTGCATAAATCTGCAACTCTTCTTAGAAACGAGCACAGCGCTCACCATTTGTACCGATAAGTGCAGGAATGGGTGCTCCCCACACACGCTGACGAGAGATGCACCATGAACGACGGGATGAAATCATTCGGGACAACGTGTCTCTCAGATCTGTAAGATATGGAATATATTTCTAGACCTCAATGAGTAATAACCATTTAATAAACTATCTTTCACACTACAGCTTACCAGAATCATCAGTTCCAACTTGAATTCCTTCCACGAGTTCTGTCGCGCGCTTTGCAACCGAAGAAACATTGAAAAACCACTGTGCACTGCTACGTATTATCACAGGCTAGGATATTCTTTATGAATTCACCAAATTTAAAAGGACTTATAATCATCCATTATTCTTGGTACAATAAACGATATAGTTATTGAGGAAACATTACTTTAGAAATTTGCATCTACAAAGAAGAAACACTTTAAGGATGTACTTTTTTCGTCCGCCAGTCGTATGGATAAGAATGCTTGTATTTGCTTTGATGAACCACATCCTTTCTAAGTATCCTAAAATAGTTGCACGTTCATATTCGTAGTGATTAAAAATGTTTATTTAGACATTATGGATTTTACACCGAAAAGATCACCAACAAATACTTGGATACTTGGATGGCCCGTCTTCACTGGTTGTGCGGGTACCAGCATAACTTCCATCTTTTCGAAGTTTTGCTGGTTTAGTCATTTATGGTTACCTAGAGTCCAGAAGACAGTCTGGCCAAAGTCTGCCCCAGGACAACATCACCACAGGAAGTCGCCGCCCTTGTGGATCAGAGCGAGATTTGCCACCATAAGAGCAGTTTGGTAGTAGGATGGTGGTTGATTCTGGTATTGGTTTACTTTTAGCTAGGTTTCCTGATGGAAACGCCGGACTCCCTCTTAGCTATGGAGACCCTGTTGGGGGGGGAGACGAATCCCCCGCTGTACATCGCAGTCCGACACCCAGGAACACTTCCCAGCGACGATGAGGCGGTAAACCGTTGGGTGGTCACCAACCAATGGTACACAGTAGTCAAAAACAGAAAAGCTCTAGGAAAGAACTAAGACGATAGAGAACCAACGTAAATTAGCAAAGGTTATCTATGTTGGACACCTTATTATGTTCGCTGTAGAGTAATTCTTCTCTCAGAGAATTTCATATACAGATTATACTGCCCTTTCTCTCTATTTTGAGAAAAAAACCTATATAAGGAAGTCAGGTGAACTAACTTAAGCACTTCTTGCTGTCCTTCGTCAAGCACATCTTTAGCTTCAAGATCAACACCCATGTGTCGGGTGTATCGGCCATCTTCATCTACAAAACTCTCGACCTTATAATTACCAGCCACTGCAATCTGAAACGAAGGACCCCCATTAACTTGCATATTTGGAACCTCTGGAAGGACTTCAGGTAAGAAAAGTGCTTCTCCAATCTTGTTTTCACAAAATGATGACAAATCATTTGAGAGGAAAGTGTGGATGAAACAAAATCAGCGCAAAAATGAATTCTTTTTTTGGCCACAACAATAGGGAAATAAGAGATACTTCATAGTCGGCAAATCCATGGGCAAAGGAAGTATGAACGAGACCAGTTCCCATCGACATCGTTACATGAGTACCAGCCAATATCGGCAGTGCAAGTTCGGGATGCCTGGAAAATCGAGCGACGCTGCTTCGATGCAGTGTTGTAGTTATGCAAAGTAACTCATTCTTGAAACCACGTGTAAGCAGACATTTTGAAACTGGTGAAGAAAGGATGTTGTGATGCAAACAGTGGTTTCTACAAAAAGTAGCAAGAAAATTAACCAACCAGCAGCTCTTATAATGTTTTTCGAGCAAGGTTTTCCCTTGAAACCGACCCACTACTGTTACCGACCGTCCAGTTGTTTCGGTTATTGGTGAAAGCAGTGGTTCAGCCACAATATATAACTCAGAAATTGGGGCTCTGAAAACGGAAAAACACACTACCACAGGGAAAAACCAGGAAACTATACCCACTCACTTTGAATTATCATCAAACGAAATAGCCAAATAATAAGAGTCTGGAGAAATGCAGATAGCATTATTCAAAGGAAGAGTCCAAGGTGTTGAGGTCCAAACCTGCAAGACAGAGCGATATATTGCAGTTGTTCGATTCATTAAATTGTTATAAATGTCTAGCATGCACTGTTCAGTACACCGTGTTCACCAACATAAAAATAATATTTGGTTAGAATAGGCTCCTGAACCCGCGCGTGTACCGCAGAGGTTGGAGACGCCCTGAAATAGGAAATAGACACGTGGCCATTGGTTTGATCTCGCAAGATAAGCTCTACTGGTGTCGGCAAACTGGTACCAGAGTTGAATTGCGAGAAATTGTGCTATCAGGATATCCGCGATGGCACAAGAGTGTATTAGTTGCTGTACTGAAGAAGTTGTGCCAGTGTTTTAAGAAAGCAAGAACAACATATGGAGCCTGTGGCACTCTACGTAGACAAATTGTAAAATATGGAAAACAGAAGGTCGAAAAATTTTCTGGGAAATGAAATGTGACAAGTGAGGAACCAATCAAATAGCCTAAAAAACATAGATTTTGGACTTACCAAGGAATAAATAACGATTGGTTTTGATCCCTTGCCGGCGGCTATATTCAGCTCTTCAGGTGTTATATTTATTATCTAAAGTAAAGCTCTAGCAATATAAACAAGGCAGAATTTCATAAGCTATTACCGAAACAACATACTCTGAAGCGGAAAAAAACGGCAGTGCTTGTATGCTCTTCATTGTATTCAAGCTCAGATTCAGCTAAAGCAGTGCGGGAACTCGGTGACCTAAACGATAAGATTGGTGGAACTGAAAAGAAACCAAGTGGAGCAATCTTAACCAGTAAACGGGCTTAAAGTCGCGATAGACAATATTCTTCTCGATCATCTTCGCAAACAGGCGCAGTTGTTCAGCTACATATACCGAATCCATGGTAAGATATGGACGCGTCCACGCAGCAGAGACACCCCAACGCCTGAATGCTTCCTAATAAAAAGAAAAAAAATCTAGACTTGCTGCGTCATGGTCGACCTACTTGAAGGAATTCATCTGTTTTAAAATAGACTCCGTCGCCAACTGGCGAGCAAGTGCACGAATTTCCAATGCAGACTTCCCCTAAACAATGGTGTTTGGAAACAGATGTATGACTGATTAGAAGGTTAGAAGATACCTTCGCGTTTTTACTGATTTTCATCTCAATCGGTAGGCCATGACAGTCCCAACCCGGCCGAAATCGAACTCTAAAATGATAGAAAAAAAAAACGTGTGCAGAGTACTAATTGTTACTATAAAACAAGAGGGGCTAACCGATATCCAAGAGCTATTCGACTTTTTACGATGAAATCCTTCAGAATTTTGTTAACTGCATGCCCAGCGTGGACCACGCCATTGGCATACGGAGGACCATCGAGTAGCTCGAATCTGAAGTATTAAACAAATACTTCCACAGATATTTGAATATCTTGACCGGATTGGAGATGAATGACTTTGCCACCAGCACTGCATCATTCTCAGTATCTGTATCATGCGTATAATAGTAAAAATAACTCACCTCTCAACGCTTTATGGCGTCATCGTGGCCGGGAGGTGTTCCTGGGTGTCGGACTGCGATGTGTAGCGGGGGATTCATCCCTCCAGCAGGGTTTCCCAAGGTAAGGAGTCTGACGTTTCCATCAGGAACCCTAGCCAAGAGTAAGCCAATACCAAGATCTACCACCGTCTTGGTATCAAACTAGTCGTATGGTGACAAGTCACCTTCTGATCCACAAGGGACGCGACTGCCCAAGGTGCTGACGACATGGGGCAGATTTCGGCCAGATTGACATCGGGATTCCAGCGAACCACAATGGCTAAACCAACAAATCTTCGAAAAGGTGGAGATTATGCTGGAGCTCGGACAACCAATGAGGACGGGCCATCCAAGCAAGTAAGTAATAACAACTCACAACAGACAACGACTCACATTTCACTACGAGAATTTTCTTGGAGCTGCCAATTGTACAAACTCGTCAGCCCTCCAGAGTCCGCCAACTGTTGGTCTAGAACTCCACGATTTGATGATTTCACATGATTCACAAATGACGTACGGGGTAGAAAAATATTCTTCTTTTTCTCGGAAGCAGTAGCTGATTTAGCACTTACAGGACTCAACTGGCTCGACAAATATCTTCTGAAAAAAGGTCACTGCCAAGGGCGACATAATATAAAGTGTGGGATTGCATACCTAAAATCGATCCTGCACTTGCTGTAAAGCCGCAGCAATATCGTCATCGGAAAGACCATCAAAGCCTAAAGTAGTGAAGCTATTTGAACGCTTCTGTGTCATGAATATTTTGTACCTATAGAGACTATAAGACGTCTTCTTCTACCCAGAGACGCAAGTTGCAGAACGAGACGACGAATGAACAGGTCGACACTAGCCTACATTCGTAATATTAATAAGAGAACAAATAGGAAAGTGCTAACATAAGACATTGTTCAAATTTATGACCTCGTCGCTTCCAAGTAACAATTTCGAGTCGTATTCAACCCGTTGATGGGCAGGAAGTGAATCGGTGATGATGGTTTCAGGAAATATTACTTCAATTATCTGGCCTATTCGTCCCAATGAAGAAAAAACCTGAACAGTGCTGTCAATTGTGTGCTTCACCACAACAAGGTAACAACGGTTTTTGAAGCCCATCTTCAAACAGAAAATAATTTCATTTGGAAAGACGTCACTACATTTTCTTCCTTCTTCAACATTTTGTCCTTAAGAAAGTTTTCTAGCTTTTAAAAAAGGTCTTCAGACAATCTCAACCTTTCTATTTACTGTTCAGCAATCACCCGTCAACGCCAAACGATCACCCGATTACAACTATAGCCTCACCTTAACTGGGTTCAATGCCGATTTGGGCTCCCCAGATCAATCCCGTTGAAGGATGATTGCTGATGGCAAGTGATCGATAGAACTAGCTGAGAGACAGGCGAAACGAGGGACCCGTATGGTGTCGTGGTGAACGCGTTATCACCCGGAAAGGGTAATTACGCGCTCGTTCCCCACCGTAGACATCTGCGGTCCGGAGTTTTGCAAATACCTCAGCATCACTGAAGTGTTCAGACAGTTACATGATCTAACACGCTCAACTAAGAAAACATTTGGCTCTAGTATTCTTGCGATAGCATAGCAAACATAGTGGTGTACAAATGCCAACGATCTATGTTCGCTGGAACTACGTAAACTTTCTACGATATCACATAGTGACCTTACAACTCTGTTGCAATGGCATCACTAAATAGAAGGATGGATTAATCCACAGGTGAAAAACGCCGCTCCCAACAGTTTACCGCCTCCTCGTGGCTAGTAGGTGTTCCTGTGTGTCAGACTGCGATGTACAGCTGGGAGATCCATCCCCTTGGCAGGGTCTTGCAACCTGAAGAACTCGGCGATACCATCAGGTATCCTAGCTAAGAGTAAACCAATACCGAGATCCATCACTGTCCTGGTATCAAAGTCGCATGGCGGCAAACCCCTGATCTACAAAGGTAGCGACTGCCTGTGGTGGTGACGACCTGGGCAGACTTTGACTTCCTACTACATGAGATAGCTCGACCACGTAAAAAATTAGCAGTTAATTTAGAAGTTGGCTTAAAGTTAAGTTAGTATAGAGCCAAACAACTTAGTTGTATGAATAGTACAGAGCAGTTGACACTTGTTCCAAAGTATCGATAAGATTTTATACTAATTTCAACAAAAAAGAAACTCTACAGCTAATGACCAACCACCAAATCCAAATTGCCGTGTTGCGTAATAGAAAAATGAATCTGACGATCGTCTAACTTGAATGACAAATCTCGATGAACAGGTCCATTCATCAATAACACTTCAATAGGGGTTGAATAAAATCATGCATAACTATTTGAGATCTACAAGAAATATTCCAGAACTTCTCCAAATAATCGTGAATAAGTCTTGTGAGTATCATAACGTTTATTCTAATGATAACCTGGACAACAATCAACAAGCTAAATACTATTCTCACTGATACGTAAAGGCAAAGATCCGACCGCAATTTGGTAAAATTAATCATCGAAGTCGAACTGAGGCAAGGACTGCGTATTACGTAGCCGACGATTCCGAGCACGTTCTGACTCAAGCCTAAACATAACATGAGATCGTACTCATAAAATCATTCCAACAAGCTCAAACCCGTATTAACGAACTTTTAGAGTTCTTGTAACCTCCGAAGAAAACTAATAAAAGTGAACCATACCGTCGTTCCCTCCCCTCCACAGGTGTCACAAAACGGCCTTCACCGGAATTTTCGTCCACAGTCCATAACACCATATCACTTAGGGTAACGCCAAAAGCTTTCCATCCAATAAAAAATAGTATGAATGAGATTACGAGGCGACGTTTTGCCCACTTAACATTCATGAATCAAACACATTTAGAACGGATAGATATAAAGTTGCAAAGAAAGATGCAAAATAAATACGAACCTGTTGGTACGTAAGCACTGGACGAGGAACGGATGCACGGATCTTTTGCCTCACAATACGTCTCCACTCCCAAAAAAGCATGGCGAGAAGAATCGAAAGTTACTAACAACAAAAGCAAAGTAAAGTACTACTAGAACAAAATAGCAGCTCTTAGAAGACCTACAGTGCGGCTACAGTACATAAACAACAACAAAGTGCAACAAATATTGACTCTCCCAAAGCTATATTAATAGACCGTCTTGGCCTTTTGCGTAGGTAGCACCCCAAAGCGCTTCTTTATGATTACACGATATTTACTGAATTTGTCCTCAGGTGAGAAACGAGCTGGATGGGCTGATACGGTCTCTGTGCCGTCAGGAGCAGTTTTCTGGAATTTCTTAGAAAAAGTTGCCGAGAGTAAGACCCTTCTTTGTTATTTTTTACTTCGACCTTTGGTACTAAGACGGTTTATTACACATGTATAAAACTATAAAAGCGACTAAAATAGAACAGCAAGATTGGCATTAATTGTAGGAAGTTACCATCACTAATTGTGCACATTCTTCACCGTACGAATCTATTCAACGTGTCGCGCAGTGGTCAGAGGCCTCCTGCAACACACATGGGATCGATCCCGAGCCCCAGGCTCACCAAGCCTTCCATCCCTCCGGGGACGGTAAATTGGTACCAGACTTATCTGGGAGGATAACAGCACTGGTTCGACACATCGGTAGGTTACCGTGAGTCATTGTAAAGGACACATACATTCAATTACCTCCAATGATGCTTAATGAAGTCGAATGCGCGGTACATTCGTCAGGGACTGATCAACGCCGAAAATCTTATTCTTTTACCTTTATGAATCTATTCTATTACAGAGTAAGCTAGCAAGATGAGCATCTTCAGGTGATGAAGTGGTCAGAAGTTCCGCCTACTTGGCAACAAAACTCATGTTTACATGTTATACGCACCACCACTCAAACTTCGGAAGGATTTCAAGTGAAGCCACGGCCAGATCATTATGTAATGGCAGAGTAATAGTAGAATAAGAATAAGGAGGTGGGTATCACAGTAGTAGTTACGCCAATTATCACGACCGCGATGATGGTTCGATCTCGCGCCACACTCACCAAACCATTGATCTCTGCCGTGTCAGGAAATTGGTACCGGACCTGTCTGGGAAAATTCTACTCTGTGCACTTAAGTGGAAACACTCTACGCTGGTTATCTCAGGACGCGAGGAAGAACTGACTCTAGAAGCATTCAACGATATTCGTGATAAAAGGAAAAATCTCAAGCAGCGGGTGAAGTCATACGTAAAGATTAGGTAATCGTGGATAATGGATGCGAGGGAACCGGTCGAATGTGAAGAGTGCTGAGATTCGAACAGTAGATGTGAAGACTAATCGTGAAATGAAAATAGTAGAATAAACTAGCAGTTAAGAGAATGTGAAGGAAATAAGAAAAATATACTCAGACCTTAAGTGTGTAAATTCGTCTACCTTCCTCGTCCAAATGGTATCTCAAAAACATCCCAAATTGATGTGTCCTAAGCAAAACTCGATGAAAATCCGTTAAAACATTACTTCATATCTCCATATAAGCTAGGATTAATGGACCATAAAAGTTCATGTCCATAGGAACAGTGTTAAATAATTTACTGCTTCCAAAGATACATACATAAGTCAAATCAACAGATGTAGGTATCTGAAAGTCAATAAACGTCCAATTTAAGAAAAGATATCAAAAAATTCTTCATATAAAGGAAAAAATCCGTCTTGGAAATGTTGACTTTCACTTTAGAAAAGACTAGTATGGAATATAATTCAATGGATAATCACATAGCATAGCAACCTGTCATATGAAATGGAGTACACTGAATATCGGTGGAACTCAAAAATCTCAAAACACTTCCAAAAAACACGGAATATGAATGACACGTATCGACAAGGAACATTTACATACAAGAAACTCTTTGGAATAAAGTACAATTCGAATCTGTCAAGAGGAAGAGGACATCTAAAAAACTTGTTTCTCTAATATCTATACGTATCTCTTTGTAAAATCTATAAAAATCTGTGAAAAAATAGTCGGGTACAATAAGTAACAGCTGAGCAAAAGAATAAAACCAAAGCACTTCTCTACAGCGGCCCCATTCCAACGGTACTGAAGACGTAGTCCCAAAGTGAAGTGGAAATTCCAAAACCTGCAACAATCAACTATGAATCTGAAAGTTGTGTGCTATGGATGTCAGAGCTAAAGCTAAAAAGGAGATAAATATAGCTCATAAATAATGTTTCTCATTGAAATAAAAGATGGAGAGAAACAATGACGTAGTCATGAACAACAATGCATTGCGAATTTTCTCAACATAACAAAAAAAAATGGCGTAAGACGATAAAAGAAGTACAAATTTTAGACTTTTATACCTACATCATCTCCCCAACATTTTACTCTCTCATCATGGCTGGGAGGTGCTCCTGGGTGTCGGGCTGCGATGTGCAGCGGGGTGATTCATTTCCTAGCAGTGTTTCCTAAGCGCAGGAGTCCGGTGTTTCACTCAGGTAGCTCAGCTAAAAGTAAAATAATAGCAGGATCGACCACCACCCTGGTATCAGAGTAGTGGCACGGTGGCAAATCTTCCTGTGAACCACAAGGGCAGCTACTGCTTGTGGTGGTGACGACCTGGGACAGAACGGCCATATTGACCTCAGGACTTTAGGGAGCCACAATGGCTAAGCCAGCAATACTCCGAAAAAATAGGAATTATACTGGGACCCGCACAACCTGTAAAGACGAGCCATCCAAGTATTCAAGTAAATATACCTGCATCAAAATCCTTGAAATGATGGTTATGATGGTACACTTTTCTATAGTGCATATTTGTCAATGGACGTGGGCTTCCATGATGAAGATAATAGTGAATCATATCGTATCCAACATAACCGAAAAGTTTTCCGCTACCGAAGGCGCAGAATATATTCCTGTAAAAGTAAAATGCTAAGCAACATCTGTTTGCAGCAAAGTAAATAAGTTGTAAAGGCTGCTAACCAAGGCAAAATACGGGAATAAATGGCATAGAAGAGTGCAACAATGAAGAAAGCAGGGAATGGTGGAAAGACGAGGCGACCAGTATCCATTGGGGTTTTGTGGTGTAGCCCTTAAAATTAAAAAAGCTAAAGAGAAAAACATGGAATGAATTGTCTCATATAGAAGGCGCTCACAGACTGATAAAAGGACAGTTTCAAGCTTACCATGAAGCAGAAAGTGCAGTACGATCTGAAAGGGTGACTCTGGACTCGGTTTCCAATGAAATATCCATCTATGAAGTGAGTACTCGAAGAGAGTCCATGTCAACACTCCTAATACGAAACAGCTGGCCCAAATAAGAGCTCCGTAGTAAACACCTTCAACAACAACAGTATTCAGTAGGTATTAGAAATCTAAAATAAAGCGAAATTTTAACAACAGCTACTGTTGCATTCAGCTTGGTTTCGCTGGGGTATTGTGAATGAATTCGTTGCCCACTAACATTTCTTCCTGATGGTTAAATCGAAAACCTATCATTCCTATCGTGTGGCTGGCACTCACAATGTTCCCCAAGCCAACGTATACAATTTTCGCATGACGTTCTCGAGAGTGGTGTTTAATAGTTTCGACCATACAAAACCGACTTTTCCACCCCTATCCGATGCCGATGATAATGTAGCAATTCGATAGTTTCTGTAAATAGATATTACTCGGCAACTTACGAAAGTAAGTTTTTCGGCCTCAATTCAGCAATTCTGGACGCAGATCGAATTGTTAGTTAATTCCATCGGTGACGTCTACCTCACTATCTTGTCAAAATATCTCTTACAACGCTGACAAATTCAACTTCACGATGACTCTGGAACTCCGTTTCTTGGAATTTCAAACCCATTGCTTGAAAAACCTTGACGATTCGACCTCGTGTGATGAAACTTTCGAAAAAGGCAACATCATTTAAGCAAAATTTGACTTTCTACGATGTGGTCTATCTCATTATACTACACTCGACTAGGAGACTATCTAACGATAAGAGGAGCATCCCTAGAATTATGAACCACTATTAACACCTTTTGTCATTATAATGAACTCAGGCACCTGCTCATCATATTTCATTGCTTTGCTGCAATAATTCCATAGAAGGTTCCTCTGCACAATTTTTCGCAGTTCATACGAACACTTCGATAAGGAAACTCTCCGTAATCGCCTTCCCCAAAAAAGAAGAATACGCGGCTCTTTAGCGATCACGAGAAAGATGCCCCCCGTTTTTGATAGCTGAGGCGGTAAATATAGGACACCAAGCTTGTTAAATAATGCCTTGTGTGAAGTTCCCATCAAAAATAGCGTGCCGGGCTTTCTTGGAAGAAACCAGAGGCTTATTTGCGAGATACAACTCCGAATTATCTATGTCTTACTCACTTGACTTTAGGTCCGAATTAACATGTAGGATATAATCCGCATTTATACAAACACAGCCACGTACACATGCGTTGACATCTCTACGTATATTCAGAATGTTCACGGAGGTGCAAGCTAGACTAACAAAAACCAGTCTACTTAGTCCACCTTCTCCTCAGGTAAAGTGCAACATCCTCGTTTCCAGCAGGTTAAGGGTCGTCAGAAATAGTCTTAAAAAAACAAGCCATTCCATCATGCTTATTTTCTTGAACATAAGAAAGCTCGTAATACAACAAGATTAGGACGAGCTATTAAAACCTATTAAAAAAATAAAACCGAGACGTTTGTCTCCAGAAACACTCGAGCTGATACGCCAGCGTGGAATCGCACGAGCTGCAGGAAACCGCGAACTAGCGTCCGAACATGCAAAACAATGCAGAGAGGGGATAAAAGATCTTAAAGAGAGACGAGCAGCAGTAACGGTCGAAGCTGCAGAGGCTGGGAAAAGCATTCGCAGAGTCCACCGAAGCTTCATCAATTACAAGACCAAAGTGATTGAACTCCAGCGCCCAGACGGAACAGTTACAGCGTCCAAAAAGGCAATGGAGAAAATCATCCACGAATACTACTCAGATCTCTTCGATAGCCACGTCCACTTCCTGCCATATGAAATAAAAGAGGATGGATATGTTTCACCACCGGTTCTCCTTCCGAAATCCGACATGGCATTTCGTCGGTGAAAAAAAGGAACAACACCAGGTCCGGACACGATAAGACCAGAACACCTAAAGAACTTTCCGCCAGTCCTCGTAAACACACTGGCATGGCTTTTCACACGTTACCTGACTGAATCAAGATCCCTACTTAGTGGAACTAGGAAGACCGTGTTATTGTTCAAGAACGGTGACCTACACGATATCGGCAACGATCGCCCAATCTGCTTACTGTCTGTCGTCTACAAATTTTTCACACGAGTCATCCTAAACAGGACTGACAGAACACTAGACGAAAGACAGCCATGTGAGTAAGCAGGGTTTCGAAGATGATTTAGTAGGATGGACCACATCCACACAGTAACACGGCTCATTGAAGTATCGCGAGAGTACAAAAAACCGCTCTGTCTCACTTTTATCGATTTACAGAAGGCCTTTGATTCAGTTGAGATAGGCGTCTTGGAAACCCTTGACAGCCAAGGAGTTCCTAGTCAGTACATAAAGATTCTTCGTGAGCTGTACAAAAATTTCACAACCAAGATATCACCATTCTACAACGATATTAACATTGACGTCAAAAGAGGAGTTAGACAAGGCGATACCATCTCGCCAAAATTATTTACCGCCATCCTCCAGAATGTCATCCGAACATTGGAATGGGATAATATGGGAGTGAAAATCGGTGGTGGGCAGTTACATCATCTTCGCTTTGCTGATAATATCAAACATTAGCTAAGCGGAACGTATGCTTGCCGACTCTAATAAAGTCTGTGGAAAGATTGGTCTTCGACTAAACCACAAAAACGATGTTCATGAGGAACGGATTGGTTTCGTATGCCCAATTCACGCTCAACGGAACGAATTTCTCCAAATACCCAAGTTACGTCTACATAGGTCAGCAAATCAATATGATGAACGGCTCAGCTCCAGAGCTGAGCAGAAGGAAACTAGCGGCCTATGTAGTTTTCAAGAGCATCGAGAATGTAGTGAAGAGAATAAAGAAAACCCGACTCCCTGCCCACCTTTTCGACTCAACAGTACTTCCTGCCCTAACGTATGCGTCAGAAACCTGGTCGCTGCGTAAGCAGAATGGAAGGTCACTCAGTGTTATCTAACGCGCAGTCGAGAGGACGATGCTAGGAGTATCCCGTTCCACACAAGCAATGGATGGGATCCGAAGCTCCGATCTCCGTCAACGATCAAAAATCAAAGATGCCGTTCTGTACGCCAAACAGTCGAAGATAAGGTGGGCCGGACACGTAATGCGTATGAATGACAACCGATGGGCAAAAGCCGTTGGTGACTGGATTCCTCGCGATGACAAACGTACTACAGGAATACCACCGATCCGATGATCAGAGTTCTTCGCGAAGAGCCTAGAGCGAGCAGAACCCACTAGGCTACTCTTGCACGCGACAAGGAAAAATAGATTTACTGGCGCCCGCTCGCGTCACTCGACGATGAACGGGACAACGGGTGACAGGTGATTAAAATCTATTGGCTTTTTGTAAGGAAACCTGGAACGAGTATAGTGATCATCTGTACTTATAACACACGCCCAAATTACCGCACTAATGAGTATCTGACGATTAAAGTTAAAGAAAAAAAAAAGGAAAGAGTAATCGGGCCTGACTAAGAAGAGAAGAGATTGACCATGAAACATCTTCAGGAACCGAAACTTCGAACACGTCAAAAATTAGGATTTCTTCACTCCATAATTAGTTTCTTGTAAAGGTAGCATTACTGAGAACATCAATGAGGTAAAATGTACGATCGTAAAATCCAACGCTGTCATTGAAGTCGAGGATTAAAGAATTACCAAAAGATGCATTTCTCCACAAACCGCCGAGCTTACATGTCAACACTACCGCATAAGCTAAAGCCAATCATCAATTTATGTTTAAATTAACAAAATTTTGTAGATGCTCGAGTGGTTGAAGTTGGACTCAAGACTATGCCATAGTTGCACAGAAGTCTTGTGGAGGGAATAGTCTCTCGATACAGAATCGAACAGAAATCAACGCAAATTCCACTCTGACCGCTTCGAAACCAAAATGCACCTCTTTGCAAACCATTCCTATGGGAATGACTATACGATATCAACGGCTCTGGTCCAAAGTATGACATGTCATGTGATCTCACTATGCAGCACTCGGTTTCGAAACAATTAGACCTAAACATCTGAGAAACCACATGCTGGTGCCTTCTAGATTCAATGAGTTTCAACTCACAAGAGAGATAAGTGGTCATGGAAAATGGATAACCAGAATATCTCTACGCAGAACATAATAACTATCCGTAGGCTACGTAGTAACTTTCGAAATGCGTCATCCAATAAGGACATCATCATCGATATGGAGTGGGGTTTGTCAAAGAAACATTATATCTTACAAACCTATTCAGCTCTACAATGGAAAGGGGAATGCGGAAATATGAGAATGAAAGCTAACGAGGCCGGTACCTACAGCAGATTAGCTTGGTTTATGACACCACCACCATATGATTTAAGATTGTGGATATGTGGAATTGGACAGCTACTGCAGAATGGCAAGCATTCAACTGAACACGAGAAAAACGATATTTATGATGAATAGCTCCGATCCTGATGCCTATTTAACACTAAACATTCTTTTCATTGTATAACTTACCAAAATTGAAATACAAAACTGGTGGAAAAACTTTAACAACATCGATAATATGAACTATAAGGGAAAACAAAACGTAAAGCATGGACTTCGGTATGTTAAGCAAAGTAACCCAGACTTTCGTTTAAGAAACACTTTGAGAGCTTGAATATGGCTCTGAAACAACGAAACGAATGAACAAAAACCCACTCCAACGGCTGTACAAGTCCGACAGAGCAAAGACACTGAACAGTGCCGAAACTGGGAGCCACACTGCAGGAACTACCCACCAGGATGTACGCGTCAGAGATTCCAGAAAATCAGAATCGAAGAGTCTGTTGTGAATTTTGTAAGAAGAGAAGTAAATAGAAAACAAGACAAGTAATCAGAATACCAGAAACTTCAAAGGAACAAAAAGAAAAACCAAAAATCTCCACAAAACCTTAAGGTCCCTTCGTATGGTTGATGAATCCACATCCAGTAGTTTGGTCCCAGACTTCCAACTCTCGAAAGAATTCCAACATGCTTAGAATCCAATGTAGGATCGCCCTTCACATATTCTATTCTCATAAAATTTCGACAAAAAAAATGTAAACGTGTTCAAACCTTTTGTAAATTCTTTATGTCGTATTTTTCCAACATCTGGTAAGCCGCTTCTGAATGTTGATGTTTAACTCCAAGTATCCGACGCTCACCTCGCATAAACTCACTCACATCTTCACCAGCCAATTTTCGTAAAACCTGAAAATATTTTTGGCAATGAAGTAGAATTTTATGGGATACAACGATAGGTAGAAATCTGTATAATCGTTGATGGATGAATCTTCAGCTGAAAACTCGGTAAGAGTATAAAATGTTCTCGCAACATTCAAAGCAGTATTTTTCCTTAAGAAACACTAACTGTTCAAACGAAATAACTGCAGGTAGAGATAAGATATGAAATTAATGGAGGCCATACTGATCTCAATTTCCTTTGTTACAAAAGATAGTTTAAACAATACGATGGTAACCACGCTTAAATTTTTGCTACGTACACTGCTCCCCACACCACTCTTTCTGTTTAGATCCTAAAATAGAATTCTTCATCAAGTTCTCAAAGAGTTGTTCATGTGTTTGCACCCATCGATTTCTTCAATTAAACCCAACGGTTTACCTCCTCATTGTGGATAGGAGGTATTCCTGGGTCTCAGACTGCGATTTACAGAGGGTGGTTCATCCCCTCAGCAGAGTCTCTCAAGCTGAAAAGGAAACTGATATTTCCATCCGGAAGTTTGACTAAGACTAAACCAATACCGGGATCAACCACCGTCTTGGTATATCCTCACATTCCATAGAGTAGATATCGTGATTAAAATGAAATAGCAGTCAGAGTTGTTAGTTAAATTACCTGCCAATGGACTTTTGCGGAAATACGTTTTTTGTAAATCATTAAGAGTAAGGAATACTCTTTCTGGTCTCAACCCTCCCACTACCATCTGATTTCGGTTAGCTATCAAATAAGTATCTTCCTAACGGTTTATCACCTCATCGTGGCTGGGAGGTGTTCCTGGGTGTCGGACTACGATGTACAGCAGGGGATTAATCCCCTGGCAGGGGCTCCCAAGCTAAGAAGGGGTCCGGCGTTTCCATCAAGAAACCTAGCTAAAAGTAAACCAATACCAGGATCCACCACCGTCCTGGTATCAAAGTCGCATGGTGGCAAATCTCCCACTGACCCACAAGCGCAGCGACTGTCTGCAGTGGTGACGATCTGGGGCAGACTTTGACCTGGCTGCCCTCAAGACTCCAGGGAACCAAAATGGATAAACCAGGAAAACTCCGAAACAACGGCAATTATGTTGGGCCCGCACAACCAGTGAAAATGGACCATCCAAGTATCCAAGTAAGCATCCTTGCTTAGAACTTATAATATTTATATATATTTTTAGTGCTAAAAGTAAATTTAGCATACGAATGAGGAGAAAACGCGCACCTTCTCGCCACCTGGATGTTTCAAGGCAAAACGGGAGACATCGAAGACGCGGTCATTCAGGAGGAGCAGGAGCGGTCGTTCAGGATCGCTCTGACCGCATTCCTTGTCGAACCCCATAGACGAAGACCTATCTGGAAATGGAGAAATCCCATTCATGTGGCTGCATCTCTGCACCGACGACACATCAAGAGACACCAAATACAAATTTGACACCGAAATAATGTATTAAAAAACTGCACGTGCTGGCGAGATGAAAAAGCTACGAGGTTTATGTAATGTTAACTTTACATCAACAGTTCTGAACGATGAAAACGATAAAAAAGGACATCTTTACAATTAACACACGATAGCTGTCCACTAAGAACTGGTATAATACAACCTACTACCTCTTGTTTTGCTAAACGAAAAGAAGTAGCGTTGCGCCCAACCGAGACCCTCGTTTTGCCCTTCTTTAGTGAAAGGGTAATCGCAGGGTCGAAGCGCGACTGAGGTTCAGAGTTCTGCTCATATTTCAGCACAATTGTGGCTGTAACTACATATTATTGATAATATGTTTACTTATAAAGTACTCTGCAGTTTCCGTACAGTGGCTGGAATAAAGAAAACAAGAGAAGTCGACAGAGACCTATGTTTCTCTTTCAAGCATTGTAGTCACATTAAGTAGAAGGAAGTACTAGTGAACTCGATGATCCTTTAAAGGATGTACTGTAAGGACTGTAAGAAGAACGAACACCACTACACATTGGAGACGAGAAGGTCATTGAGCCATCGACATAGCTTGGGCTGTTGACCACATGGAACCCGGTTTGCCCAGTATGAAGAATGAGGTCTTGGAAAAGTAGTAAACGATTTGTTAAAATAAAAATCCCCACTTGAAGTAAAGCCAATTCTACAAATGTGGCAATTAAAAGCAATAAAACTGATCATATAGTAAACCAACACTAAGATCCACCACCGTCCTGGTATCAATCTAGTCGCATAGTGGCAAACCTCCCTCTGATCCACAAGGGCGGCGACTGCTTGTGGTGGTGATGACCTGAGGCGGATTTTGGCATGGATGACCTCGGGACTCCAGGGAACCACAATGGCTAAACTAACAAAACTCCAACAAAGTGGAGATTATGCTGTGGCCCGCACAACAGCGAAGACGGGCCCTACAAGTATCCAAGCAAGTAAGTAAACTAACAACAGAAATAAGCAGAGGACTACCAGTAAGGACTTTCAGGATTTCTTTCTGGAAAGTCAGCTAACGCACAGTATGACTATTATCACTGATTTGTAGTATTTAAAACAACGAGAAGATACTGACCAGTATTTCTGTCCAGATGTCACCGTTTCGCTAGAATTACTGTTAGATACCCAAATAGATATGAAATACCTTTCCAAATGTCTTGTCCAAAATACTTTTAAGTATGAGTCGTCTAGGCCATCTGAAAATCAAAGAGAACGAGGAGGAAATCAAAGAAAGAACGAAATCAAAGAGTGGACACATTTGAAATCATTATTGTTTCCGCCGGTAAGAGAACGGAACAGAGTTTGTCAATGACAGAAGTCCACGTTAGGACCATCGTTTGCAGTAAACTGGGAAGCAGAACTCATTTCAGTACTGAGAGCAAACAGTTCTGCTGGGACGAAAACGCGCAGTGGACGTAGGGAACGGCGACGGCAACTCCATTGGCACGACGCCAAAACGAGCCCCGCGTGGTCGAAGGGTCGGCGGGAAAGAACCAAGTTGGATGGCGAGCGAGTTCGGATTCGTCGTTGAATCATATGGACAGCATCTATCATCTATCACTTTTTCGGATACTTGAATGACTTCTCTTCACGAATCTCGAAGAACTAGTTGCTGGCTAGGCACGATTTTCGTTTGTTGAAGTCTCGAGAGCCGTGGTGCCACGGCTTTTCCAACTCGTCCTGAAAGTGTTTCTCCTAAAAGTTTCCTTTTCTTCCCGGAGTTTACCAGGTTAGTTGCGAGGAATCAGGTTCATGAAGTTCTATGGTAAGATCTGCTACACTGCATATGTACATACCAGATAGCAGCTATAAGTCAATAACACGACTGACAGAAAAGCGTAGCGAGGGAACTGCATAGTATGGTGGCGAAAGCATTAGCCCCGCAAAGGATATAGCGTGTTCGGTCTCTACCGCAGGCACCAGCGGTCCGGAGTTTTGGAAATCTCTCAACATCGTTATAGGTATAGGATTATTTCACTGGCCTTTACCATAATTCGTGGTCACTTACCGATGTATCGAGCCAGTGCTGCTATCCTCCCAGACAAGTCTGGTACCAATTTGCCGACCCCGGACGGATGGAAGGCTTGGTGGGCCATGGGCGCGGGGATGGATTCCACGTGTGTGTTGCATGGCGCCTTCGACCACTGCGCCACACGCGCCCTTTTGATTAGAACTTACCTTCGTGTAATACCTCGTAATGGCGGGAAAAATGGACTTGGTTGTGGATTGGGAAACGATCAGGAGCATCACATTTCATTCTCCCATTATTTAGAGAACACCAGGATATTACAGAAACTTCCTCGTACATTTTTTCCGTTCTTGCGCTAACCACATGTTAGCTAAACAATCTAAGAAGGTTTTCAAAGCGACCGTCATTTAACCTCGGTAGTAAAATCTAAGAGGATTTTCATTATTCGTGCCTAGACTAAATTGAAGTCGGATCCTAAGGCACCCGCTTCATGTTCATACCCAGTTCAACAGCAAAGAAGAATTTAACCACGACTTCAATGCTGTCATTTGGTGTTACGATGATAACAGTAACATTCCAAGTTGGACAAATTAGTATACAAGGCGTTCATTATCGTTTTTGATGACAAAATACTTCACAGAAAAACAAATCAGATTTCTCAATGACACAATGTCAGGATATCCTAAGGGATGTGTGGTGCCTCGTTCACCCAGTATTGTAGCTTTGGTGGATGCATTTCGAGCCTATGTCATCACTTCGAGGGCCTACCAACGTATCAAACAAGTGCTTCTATCCCGATGGATTCGTAGTCATGAAGTCTTCGATTATTAGCTACTATGGGGAAACGGGAGCGGGTAGAGTAGTGATCAGAGGCTTGGTACAATACACATGGATTCGATCGCACGACCCATGCTCACCACGCCTTCCATCCGTCCGGGATCGGTAAGTTGGTACCAGACTTGTCTGGGAGGATAGCAGCACTGGCCCGATACATCGGTAATCTACCGCGAGTCATTGTAAAGGCCAGATATGCATTCATTCGCCTCCAACGATGCTTAATGAAGTCGAATGCATTGCGCACCCCTCAGGGATTGATCAATGCCTGGATGGAAGTTTTTTAACGGGAAAACCTGGAGTTAAAAAGGATGTGCATATACCTCCCTTTTTCTCTATATTTTTTTCCTATAGATCGGTCGCCAATATCGACATTCACGGATGCATTGGATTTGAAGTTGTTTGATGTTGAACGCACAAATTGGAGAATTAAACTTGGAAGCGCGTTAAATCATTGATGACATTAAGATATATCAAAGAGTAATCAATGTCTGAAAACTGCATCTCATCTTTAAGGTCGAAGAGTTCTCTTAAATGTGAGTGTAATTTCTACTACATTAGGTTTTTCATAAGTTGAACATAAAACGTTTATAGGAGGAGAAACTATACGGGTTTAAACGATATGAGGGTTCAGTGACAGTCGGGATATAGAATTCCTAATTATCATTCATATTTTGGGGCAGACTTTGACCAGGCTGACCTCGGGATTCCAGGGAACCGGAATGGCTTAACCAGCAAATCTCCGATAAACGGTGATTATGCTGGAGCCCGCACAACTAGTGATAACGGGCCGTTCAAGTATCAAGTAAGTATTCATATTCAGGGGCAGGTAGCGCAGTGATAATCATGTCGATTAACACAAGCGCGGCGCTAGTTCAACTCTGCACCAGGGTCACCAAGCCTCTCATCACTCCGTGGTCAGGAACTTGGCACAAAGTCTGTCTGGGAAAAGTTCACTCTCTGCAATCCAAGCGGAAACACTATCTCGGCTACCTCAGAACTTCAAGGGAACCGACTTGACTTGCGTTCAGCGACATTCATGACGAAAGGAAAATACGAAACAGCCGAAGCCAGATGTAAAAGTTGGAAGACCTTGGTGGATGACGGATGCCAGGAAAACGAATCGAATGAGGAAAGTGGTGGGATCGATTTAGTAAATATGAAAGACGAGTCATATGAAATAAAACGAAAACAAACGAATAGATCACTTATGCTCGCACTAACTTTCATGGTTCTAATGGATTTTTTTTGTCATAACGACAAATGTATACAGCTGAGATACCTAAATGGGTGAGAAATAGTACCTTTCAGAATCATCTCATAACGCTCACGTACTTTTCGCACAATCACGTTCCAGATAAAAAAAAACATAAAGGTAAAGGTAAACAAAGCAAAAGTACGGAAATAAGTGATAAATGAAACTAGATAAATGATAATAAATGATAGAAGATAAATGAACGAAACTGCCTTTGGATGTCTCCCAGATATTACCCATAGCGTGGGTAAGTGCACGTGATCGAGTTCGGTTGTGGGTTCGACAGCGGTGCAAAGGTCTTCGTGGTCAACCACAATAATACAGAAATATTTGCAAGACTACGGACCGCTGGTGTCTACGGTGGTGAACGCACACATTATTACCCTTTACGGGGGATAACGCGTTCACCACTACACCATGCGGGTCCTTCGTTTCGTCTTCCGCCTCTCAGCTAGTTCTATCGATCAGTGTCATCAGCAATCAACTGTCAACGGGATTGATTTGGTGAGGTGGCATGGTGTGGTGGTGAACGCGTTAGAACCCGGAAAGGGTAACAGCGAGTTCGTTCCCCACTGTAGACACCAGAGGACCGGAGTTTTGCGGATATCTCAGTATCGTTGTAGTTGTATCACAAACAATACCCTGCCGTGTAATAGGCAGTAAATAAAGAAGTTAACACTCTTTGAGATCAGTTATTTTCTTTTCGACATTTTAGATACCACACAAGTTTAACTTTCTCTGGAATATGGTCATGGATTCTTCACCACGAACATGCTACGGCAGTGGCGTTGCTTTGCGAGGAGGACACTTCCAGAATGGGCCGGCACTGTTGTGCGGTGAGAATATCTTACTAGGATCATTTCATGATTCAGAGCTAAAAAGAATTTTAAGCAACAGTACGAGATCACAGGACAACGCATAGGTGACACAACGGACGTGAGGCGATCAAATGAAATGGCGAATTGCATAGCGCATCATGAGAGTCAATTTCAAAACAACAGGATTCCCAAGTCCAATCTCTCGTTAGCTTCAGCACTGGGTAATGAATTACCGTACTGGAGCTTCACTTATTAACCAATTCCTCCTCGTATGGACACTATAGTGTGCAACTAGTTCAGTGGATATCATAGGTTTTTCTACCTTGGTATGCATACTTATTTGATACTTACTTACTTGATACCTGAATGCCCCGTCCTCACTGGTTGTGCGGGTCCCATCATAATCTCCATTTTTCGGAGATTTGTTGGTTAAGCCATTATGGTTCCCTGGAGTCCCGAGCTCAGCCTGGCCAAAGTCTGCCCCAGGTCTTCACCACCACAGGCAGTTGCAGCCAGAGGATCAGAGGGAGATTTACCACCATGCGACTTTGATACCAGGACGGTAGTGGATCCTGGTATTGGTTTACTTTCAGCTAGGTTTCTTGAAGGAAACGCCAGACCCCTTCTCAGCTTGGGAGCCCCTGCCAGGGGATTAATCCCCCGCTGTACATCGTAGTCCGACACCCAGGAACACCTCCCAGCCACGATGAGGTGATAAACCGTTGGGAAGATACTTATTTGATAGCTAACCGAAATCAGATGGAAGTGGGAGGGTTGAGACCAGAAAGAGTATTCCTTACTCTCAATGATTTACAAAAAACGTATTTCCGAAAAAGTCCATTGGCAGGTAATTTAACTAACAACTGACTGCTATTTCATTTTAATCACGATATCTACTCTATGGAATGTGAGGATACAAAAAAACACCGAAAGAGACTAAGAGGAAGAAGAGAACAACAGAGAGGAGAAGAAAACGAGATGAAATAGACAATAGAAACTGCGAAATACTTCCGAATACTAATAGAAACGCATTTACGATGTCAACCATAGTAACAGATAGTAAACAGCATATATAAATCATGCGCACTCATAGTACGATAGGGTGAAGTCTTTTATGCGATCCCATCATCTTCGAAGTACCTCCAGTCCTCGTAGCTATTGAGAAAAGGTTTTTTACTTTTAAAAAACCAGAAAGTCCGCAGCCGACTAAAAATTACGCGTGGTTCGTTTGACCAGCCGCGCAGTACGCTAGCCGGGGCGAAATGGGTAGGAGAAGGAAGTGGCATGGGAGTGGCCCGATCGAACAGTTCATGTAACACCACATGAACCAAAAACAGCTGCCTTCGTGATATCAACGTCGTATTGTGTATTTAAACCCCTTAATCATCTCTTTTGAGAAGAATCTATCCAGCCTTAAAATGAAAATGGACTACCGTAACACATGGAGATATGGTTTGCGAAGAATGTTGTCTATGAGATGTGCATTTCGGAGATATTCCTCTCTCTACGTAGATGGCCGATCGGGATGACCCGACGAAAGGGTTTTTAGGTCCCTTATAATATTTCTTAAAAAATATGCCGAGCACAGGTGATTTCTTCTATGGAGAAATTCGCAACGCACCATCATTACCATGAAGACTTATTACTGTAGAGCTGGAAAAACTATTGCAAATAGGTGGTGGAAAAGCAGGCTTAAGAAATACAAGCAAGATTTTCATGAGCTTAGTGTTCGTCAATTAGCATTACTAAATGAGAGTGAGACTCGATCTCCTTCACCATGGGAAATTAATAACGGGAAAAGTTCAGCTTCGACATTCATCATTGCATGATCTACCGTGTTAAGCCATAAAACGTTCTTCCCCTCATATCTCCTTGGGTGATTAAATGGATATCTGGTCTAAACAATAACTTCCTCTGGTATCACCGAAATCCTGGAAGGTTCAGTGAGCCCTGGGCTCGAATCAGCAGGACCATCACAGATTTCTCTCAATTAAGCAAGCATGGCATCGAATTATGTTTAAAGGGAAAACCTCAGCGTCTAGACAATCATTATGATGTAATACAAACCCTTGCTTGAGTTGTGTCTGTCACCATACTTTACTGCTTAAAGCTCTTAACTACACGCACTTCTCTCAGCCCACATGACGACGTATTTCCACAGAGAAAGCAATGCTAAACGCTAGCCCATGGAACGCGAGCAATCGACACCTTTGAGAAGAATGCAGTCTTACTGATACTCATTGACCAAAGAATACATCTATTCCACTAACAAATTTTAGCGGACTCCTTTCGTAGCCACTCGAAAAACGGGACGAAGATACAATTTTTCCGTCGTTACCTTACCAGAGCATAGAAAAAGGGTATGATCACACGACACATTCTTCTTGCTTCTTTTGGCCAGAATTGTTCACCGCAATAACTCAGTGAATGACGAATTGCTCCAAGTAGCGGGGAAGGAAAAAGTTGATTGAAAATATTCATTAGTTCGTCGTTAAACCAGCAACATCATCACTTTGAGGTGTTCCACGGAAGGAGTAGAGGTCAACGTATAAGGGAAGACAGTTCACGAAAAAAGCACCGTGCAAAGAGGAGAAATCAAGGTGTATTTTTTTTATTATAGAGAGTACATCATATATTTCTCCAGGGCTTTCCAGGAACATGCAAATTACATAGAGGAAGAATCTTACATCAGAAAGAAACCAGTATTGGTTCAGCATGGCCCCCTTGAAGAGGTGATCGAGCACAAAAGGATAAAAATAAAGGATGAAGCTCTCGGCGATGATCAACCCCTGGTACCATGCATTCGACTTAATTAAGTGTTGCTGGAGGTAACTGAATGCATATCTGGCCTTTACAATCACGTGCGGTGGCCCACCGATGTATCGACCCAGTGCTGCTATCCTCCCAGAAAAGTCTGGTACCAATTTGCTGACCACAGAGGGATGGAAGGCTTGGTAGGCCACCGGCGTGGGGATAGGTTCCACGTGTGTGTTGCAAAGCGCCTCCGACCACTGCGTCACGCACCATGTGATGGACCATAAGTTCTAAAAATAACCGGATTTATGAGCAAGCCGTATATTCATATATAATAAGGTGTTACTGAGCCAATCGTATAACCAGAAGAGTTCAGATTAGAACAGAAAACAGATGGACAAGAAGAACAGTGGAGCGAATAACAGGGACGACAGTATGATGCGAGCGTCCTCCAGTGTTCACTCTACACCTACATCACGAGATGAGATGGCCGAACATTCTTCTGGCTCGCGTCAGGCAACTGTATTGATGGATGTGGAGAACTTATGAACAACGGAATGCTCACAGATGCATCATGCACGAAGCAGACCGTCATCGTGGATAAGGACTGTATTTCTCATCATAACCTGTCGCAAAAAGCACAGTAGGCAGTAAATAAAAAGTTGATCTTGTGATTTCGACTACACCCTCAGCTTAACTTGCTTCGATGCCGATTTGTGCTCCCTAGATCAATCCCGTCGACGGGTGATTGCTGATGGCACCGTTAAGTAGAAAACTGGCTGACAGAAAGGCAAAGCATAGGCCTGGTGCAGTGGGTAACACGTAAGCCCCCGGGAAGAATAATCATGCGTTCGAATCTGACCTGGCGTCTACGTTTTACAAATATCTCTGTATCATAATGGTGAATATATTTGAAGATGAGCCATCAAATTATCCAGTTGTGCAAGGATGTTGTAATGAACAATCTGGAACTTGGGAGAAACGCTTGAAGTGAAAAACACTTCACAGCCTATTTATCCTCAAAATTCATCTGTCCGCACCTTTCTCTGTTCCATATAAAAAATCTTATCGAATTAACTGTCCATCTATTCAACAAAAAATTTTTACTCCTCGTCATTTTTAAAAACAGCTTTCTAACCACTTTGACTACTCGCAGCGTTACTGATCGGATTGATCGAAGAGGAAAAATCGTTGCTTTCATAAGGAATACATTCAGTCTTGTTAATCTTTCGGAAATTATCAGGAGTTACGACGTCTTCTTCTAGAGTTTCGAGAAAATTGCAACTTCGTAAGGGTAGTAAGTCACTTGTCTATCACCCTCTTATCGATAACCTCTTACCCATAAGACGAAAGACATGCGCTTTTGATTCGTCACGATTGTTAAAGTGTACTGGGAAAAAAAATGAGCGCTAAACGATGGGATGCAGTTTTGTCACGACTAGAACATTATGTGAAGGAAATCGCACGTGTAGAACTGCAACATCTTTCATTTCAATGTGGACGGCTTCTGGATGTACATAAATACATCGGACTATTGAACATTTGTTTCTAATTAGATCAATATAGGAGCTGGTTAACAGAAGAAATCTAAAGGTACCTACGAGAAGAAGTTCATGCTGTAATTTACATTTCTTCTAAGGCATTTCTTATCAGGGACCTAGTCCAGCTCTAGACAGAATATTGAGCATTTTCAATAATTCATTAATTGTTTTCCAAGGTCAGCGTGGAGTCCTCTCTTCCAGAATCTTGCCGCCTAATCAGAATGGCTGTGTTCAGCTGTGAATACAACAGGAGATTCGCTTTCAAAAAGACTCACTCAATTTCAGAAGGTCCATAGCAGCCCAATAAAACGTAAGAGTAATATTATTCCGAACATAGTTAGACTATTTACCCTTAACTACGTTCACACTAAAAAAGCCTTCATATCAGAAGTGTAATGCTCTTTTTATCCTCTTTATGTGAGCACAGTCCACTTCCAATTTCAGCACGCAACAGGGACGAATGAGGTGTTTCTTGGTGTCCGGTTGAGTTACTCGATAAGGAAGTGAAGTATAAGTGATTCACAATTAGAGTATGGATCGCTGTAATACGAAACCGGTAATGTCTTAATTTCACATTCTTTGTTTTTTAAGTCTATCATTGCGATAAATCATTTCAACGAAGACCGCGATACTGATGGGAGAATACTTCGTCACAATACTGTGGCGATGATAGGCAGATTCTCTTCAAGATTATTAGGAAGCTGACGATTTATTGGAGATACTTCTAAGGCGGAAGTTCCAAGAAGATCGTGTTGGTTAATCTTTGATGACATGTAACCAGATAGACATCAATGTTGAGGATAAAAAGAATAAAGGATAAAGCTCTCGGTGGTGATCAATTCCCGAGAGATGCGCCATGCATTAGACTTCATTAAGCATCGTTGGAGGTGATTGGACACATATGGCCTTTACAATGATTCGCGGTGGCTCACCAAAGTACTAAGCCAGTGCTGCTATCCTGTCAGGCAGGTCTGGTACCAATTTTTTGACCCCGGAAGGGTAGAAGGTTTGGTGAGCCACTGGCGCAGGGATCAACTCAAGTGTGCGTGGCAGGGCGCGTTCGACCATAGTGCCAGACGCGCCCGCCACATGTTGCGGATATCGTAGTATAAGCTGATGGTTATTTTCACTGCCGTTTTATTAGAATACCCGTTGAAGAATTTACCAATAACGTAGGCTTGTTGCGAATGCAAACAATAGGATGACATGTTTTCTCTTACTGATGTTATTAATTCCCGTATTACCACTAGCAGAGGTGGTTGGCGCAGTAACAGTGATGCCGTTTATCAATAGCGTGGTGCAGGTTCGACTCTTCCCATCTGGCCCCAAATCGGCTCAGTGAAGGGAAATCAGTGCCATACTTGTATGGGCCCAACTCACTTCCTCAGACCTGTCCAGGAACGCGTCAGCACAATCATTCCAGAACTCAGAGAATCAACTGGGTTATCATTTAACCGCATTCGTAAAAGAGATGAAACATGCTCAAACAGCAGCCACAGAGCGAGGTGTTCGAAGACCACTGTGGACGATGAATGCGAGGAAACGAATGCGATGGAAGAAGCGATGAGATTGTTACAGTACACTTGAAGAAGGATCATGTAAAATTTAGAAAAAAAAAAGTTAACACCAACACATAACAAACAAGAGGCATTGATACCAATGCACTATGCCGCGGAAACAATAAGATTTAAAGTTCAAACAAGCACATCTCAGCTTATATTGAACTCTTGTAAAGCCTAAGAAGCACAAAGCATTCGATGTTGATCAATCGCTGATGTACTTTCCATGAATTCGATTTCAATCATAGTAGCGTAGGTTGAATGCATATATGGCCCTGCCACACAACGACATGCGGTAGCTTACCGATGAATGAGGTCGAGGTTCCCATCGTCCCAGACAATTCTTCTGCAATTAATCGATCGGATGGTTTGCTTATTCTAGAGCGTACGGTGGGTCGACCCAAGGATCCTGTGTATTACAGGGCACCTCTGACTATGGCGCTACACGCTATTCATAAACTATATTAAATGAAGTTAATCATTTAATCTTTGGAATCAACAGGTCTTTTTCTTATACAAAATGACAATCCTTCTATTCTATTGCAACCACATCCTGATCTTCTGGAGCCCACGAGATGTTTCTCTCATTGTTTTTTTCTTTTATTTCAAAACTCCCTTTACTAGCAAGAGAGCAATTGACCGAGCCACATTTCGTCCAGCTGGACACAACGGTGGCGCTCCTCCCCTAAAGATAGCCTTTTTTTCCAAGTTCTTGTAAATCTGAATTCTGAAGAGTTTCTAAACAATTTTAAAAGCAATGATTTTAGACTTCTCTTGTAACCATAATGTAATAGATAAGAGCTACTCCTACACGTTTATCAGATTCAGACCAGTCGTCAGCTGCCTTCTAATTCGGAGAATATTGATAGCTGTCAAAAAATCAGCATCGATCGATACGTTCCTATTTTTAAAGTCCTTTTTTTCTCTCTACACATTCTATTAACGAACGAATTGAAAGTGTACTACTTGTTCTCTGAAATGTCGAGTTTCCTTAGATTCACACATGGAATTGTTGCCACTTTTTCTCATAACTAGCATTATGGCAGCGAGTGATAAAAACTCAGATGGAATATGATTGGCATCCTTGCAAAGCGATGACGTTTCGTTACAGTTGCTGTGAAATGCAACTTCCTTATTGGTGTCATAAGTTTCAGAAAACACTTGCCCACTGTACTTATGACATTGCGTTCGGGGCGAAAATGTTCGTTGGTCATAAAGAATAATGAAAAGGATAAAGCTCTCGGCGTTGATCAATTCCTGAGGGATGCGCCATGCATTCGACTTCATTAAGCATCGTTTGGAGGTGATTGAATGCATATCTGGCCTTTACAATGACTCGCAGTGACCTACTGATGTATCGAGCCAGTGCTACTATCCTCCCAGACAAGTATGGTACCAATTCCGATCCTGGAGGAATGGAAGGCTTGGTGAGCCATGCGCGCGGGGATCGATTTACGTGTGTTACAGGGCATCTCGGACCACTGCGCCACATACACCCTCTTCGATGGTCGTACAGAGTGATTTTCCCTTCAACGTAGACCCCTGGCTAGGTTAGTCGGAACACCAAGCTTTTTTCGTAACTATAATGAACTTTTTAAAGACGAATTGCCTGCTTTATCATGGTTTGAAGTCACGTCGGATGTTCCAGCCGTGGGTAATTTCATCAGTTCGTCGTTGGATTCTAAAATAACATTTCACTATGCTAATCATTCGCTTTGGTTTTGCCACTTTGTTTTCGTTTTAAGATTGATGTAGCAATATCAATCGATGAATGTTCTGAGTCTTCTTCGCAGGCTTATCATGCGATTCCAAATTGAGAGTGACGTTTTCTTCAAGTGGTTGGAGTTCAAGCGCTCAGCTTTAAACAAACTATACGATGAAAGCGATACGAACATAAACGAAAGTGAATGTTTGTGAGGCTTATATACATTGAACTGATATAAGTATGAACTTCTATACAAGGTTCCCAACGGTCCTGGGTGTCGGGCTGCGATGTACAGCGAGGGGATTCATCCTCCGGCAAAGTCTCCCTAGTTGAGAAGGAGTCCAACGTTTCCATCAGGAAGCCTAGCTAAGAGTAAACCAATACCAGGATCCACCACCGTCCTAGTATCAAACTACTCGCATGGTGACAAATCTCCTTCCGATCCACCAGAGCGGCAAATGCCTGTGATGGTGACGACCTGGGGTAGACTTTGGCCAGGTTGATCTCGGGACTCCAGGGAAACAGAGTGGCTAAACCATCAAAACTCCCAAATAATGGAAATTGTGCTGGAGCCCGCACAACCAGTGAAGACGAGTAATCCAAGTATCCAAGTACATATATTGATCTTAACGGGACCACGAAGTTGGTTTCCTCAACTCTTCGTGACGACAAAAAAAAAGTTGGCTTTGCGCTGAATCTAACGCGCACGCGACGACGGCTACTTTCATATCATTACGGAACTGGCTTGTTTTTCGACAATAAACGATAATTTTTCAATAGCTAGAGGATCTGAGAGGTCGAAAACACGATTTGATTGTAGGAAGGACTTTGCTATATCAGGTTATGAATTATGTATGTATGCTACTGCTTACTGTAAGTTACTGTGGTCCATCACCCAAACACAATGTTGTCAGCATTTAGAAGTGTTTTGCAGCTTACTTTAATTCTATTTCTGTATTCTTTATAGCTGACCATTTCATATGACAGTTGTAACCCATCAGGGCGACCAGAATTGAAATAACAGTCAATTCAGTGAATTTCCGTTCAAATAACTGATCAATGCATTCGTTCGACAAAAGGCTTTTTGTACATTTCCGAGTGCGGAGTAGAGTTTTCCCAGCTCACGCTCACAATAACATCTGTGTTTTCTCTTTTCTTTCCATTCGGCCCATCTTTCACATCTACTGTGCGGATCCTAGCACTTCTCCTACTCGCTCCGTTGTTCTCCCGAATCCATCTCCCACGAAGACCATCCAATGTTTCACGTGTGGTATCGACTACTGCTCGAGGATTATCCTTTCATCTTGAATGTCGTCGAATGCTGGTCGAGTGGAATCTCTCTGGTGCCGCAAGATGGCATGGATTGAGCGTTGCCACTTCTGTTGCAGAGAGTCAACATTTTCCAGACAAGTTCGGTGTGGGACAGAAACAGCATCGTACGCGTGATGATCGACATCGCTACCACTGTACTATCCGTCCATTTACATCTGCGTTTGAAAAACTATCTATTCCTTGCGACGAAAACATGTTCTATGCGGCAAAGCAAACCAGCATCTGTCACCCGTAACCTGTCGTTTCGTTGATCGTCGAGTGGCTTTAGCGGGCGCCAGTAAGTTTTCCAATTCTCCCTGCCGCATGCAAGAGTAGCCTAGTGGGTTCTGTTTGCTTAAGAAACTCGTTGAGCATCATACCTATCTTCTAAGGCGTGAAGTTCGTGAAGAACTCTAACTATCGGGTCGGTGGACTTCTTGCAGTACGTTTGACACTCCGAGGAATCCAGTCACTAACGGCTGCTGTTCATTGGTCGTAATTCATACGCATTGCGTGTCCGGCCCGTCTTATCTACGACAGTTTGACGTGTAGAACGGCGTCTTTGGTTCTTGACCGTTGACATGGATTAGCTTCGGATTCTTTCCCTTGACTGCGTGAACTTCCGTCCATTAGACTGAACGTTCCGTACTGCTGAGTGATTTTTTGCCCTCCTTACATAACGACCAGGTGTCTGACGCATACGCTAAGGCAGGTAGTATCGTGAACTCGATAAGTTGGCGACAGAGTCGGGGTTTCTTTATACTCTTCACTAAATCCTTGATGCTCTTAAAAGTCCTTCAATAATGGCGTAACTATAGCATTCAGAGATATTCATTCCGTTGAGTATGAATGGGGCATACCTAACCAATCTGTTCCTTATGAACCTCGTTCTTGTGATATTTAGTCGAAGACCGATTTTTCCACAGGCTTTATCAAAGGCGGCAAGCATACGTTCCGCTTGGCTAGTGTTTGGTGATATAAGGACGATGTCATCAGGAAAGCGAAGATGGTGTAACTGTCGACCGTCGATTTTCACTCCCATATTATATCATTCCAACGTTCGCAGGACGTTCTGGATGGTGGCGATAAATAATTTTGACGAGATGGTATCGTCGTGCCTAACCACTCTTTTGACGTCGATGTTAGTATCGCACCAGCATGGTGTTATTTTGTTGTGAAAATTTTGTATAGCTTACGAAGAATTCTTGTATACTGAGTAGGGACTCTCTGGCTATTCAGGGCTTCCATGACTGCTTCAATCTCAACCGTGTTAAGAGCTTTTTAAGAAAACTCATAACATTATATCTGCAAGTGGACCAACTCTGTTGAGAGTTGCGCAGAAGATGTCATCTATCACTAGCCTTAACCATGGTGACTACGAGAAAGCATTTGACACTGTGGAAGCCAACACCTGTCCGCCTTAGTTGAAAATGGTATGAAAACATCTAGCATAGAAACGCTTGCCAATTGAAGGAGTGTTCAACGACGATGTATTGCCATAGTTGTTCACTGTTCACCGCGTTTCACTGGTGTATGAAGGCACTCCCTTGAAACATTGCAAGGATCCGTCGTTTTCTTGTTCAGCAATCGCGAGGTTATTATACAGCATACATTTACTTCCATAGAAAAACACAATACAATACAACAGTAGCTGACGTTTCGGCAGTATCGCCTTCTTCTTATTGAAAGGATCGTGTTAACGGAGAATTCTTCAACATTCGTTTTATCGAAGATGTTATGTCGTTTCGAATGGTACCACGGAAATGGGAAGCAGGGGAACGGATTATTCAGGGTGGTTCATTGATGAGAAGAGCACATTACACGTATGTTTAGACAACCACTAGATAACGACTTGAGAGAAGAACTCGGTAAGAAACAACAAACAATGCGAGCGGCCCTCAGAACTTTAACAGAGACTGGAACCTTCTCTGAAAACGGACCGGCTCACTCAACACCCAAACGCTTTCTACAGTTCAGATCTTGGAAAAACGTTTCGCCTTTGAGAACCTGCACAATACATCTGGAGAGAAAAAAACATCAATGAGGAAAAACAGTCATGTAGTAAGACGAAAAGACAATAGTTTTAGGAAAAGATCATTTCAGTGGATCCTATGAGAATAAAGTCAGCAACGAAGGATACCACCAATAAAATGCGACGACGGGTTCGTTCCATCCGTTAACCAATTATAATTCAATGTTTTTTCTTCAATAAGCAGACACGAGGTTGTTAATATAGAATTTATTAGAATGCAATAGCTGACGTTACGGCGGTTTCGTCTTCTTCAGAGCCATTTATTTGCTGTAAGTATTTAAGTTAGTTGATGATCGCCCATGTATTACTCTGTGCGGCGGCTATCCATCAACTAACTTAAATACTTACAACAAATAAACGGCTCCTGATAAACAATAAATAAACATAAACAATAATAATAAATAAACAACCTCGTGTCTGCTTATTGAAGAAAAACATTGAATGATCAATTAATACCGAGATTAACAGAAAGTCGGTCTTGAGAACCAATTATACTTACAATTGTAACCAACTTTGATGTTCTCAAACTGTAGCAGGATCCACGCGCAAATGTGATCACCTTAATGGATGGTGGTTGCAGAACAAGTAAACGAATGGAAGAAATATTAGGACCTGCACACACAATATGTGAAAACGGGTCATCTAACTAGAACTGCTTGAATGACTCGCCCAGATGAAAAGTCATGTGGATCTCAGCATGTTTTCCATTCAATAAATCGATTTGATAAGGATTCTGCTTGGAGCTCCAGAGGACAAGTGCTAAGGTTATCCGACGTTACTGATACAGGCAATCGCCACCATTCCTGAATCGATTGGCGATTTTCACGTCGATTCTGGGTTTCCTCAAGCACGACAGCAATTCCTAGCATTGATCTACTCTTCGCCATAATTTCAGGTATAAAATTTTCGAACTTTTTATAGGCCTGGATTCCACAAAACTTTACAACTTTGTTGAATTTCAGCCGACAATAGAACCACTGTATACTTGATACCTATATGATCCCAACACATGTTAAACGTCGTTTGTTCAACATTCAGCGATTACAGGCGCACTACACTCCACACTGGATTGATCCCGCGTCCCGGGCTCACCAAGCCTTCCACCACTCCGGGACCATCAAATTGGTACCAGACCTGCCTGAGAGGATAGTAGCACTGACCAGATACATCAATAGGCCACCGCGAGTCATGGTAAAGACCAGATATGCATTCAATCACCTCCAAACGGTGCTTATTGAAGTCGAATGCATGGTGCATCGTAAAGGATTGATCAACGCCGAGAGCTTTATTCTTTATTTTATTAATATAACATTTCACAAGACAAAAAGCTTTTTTTTCGTTTTTTAGGCCCAGACTTGTATTTGAAACAATGGAGCGGCGTTTGTAAATCTTAAGTTGTAAATTTTAAGAATTCAAAAACCAATTCTCAATTTTTTGGAAGTATTGATTGTAAATAATCTGGAAATAAAGTAATAATCAGCATGTATCCTTTCTTTGATAAGCTTACACGAGGTTGGCAGACAAGTAAACTGAGGTTAAAAGAAAGTCGGTTTTGAAATAAAGTAACAGTCTTGAAAAATCGCTCCTACCTCTACAACAACAGGGTGAGGCCACTTCTACAAACTTATCAAGCCCTTATCTCCTCAACTGTTCTACCTAACGAAAAATTATCAGCAGTTGTCAAAAAACCACCGTTCGACTATAAGGGTGAAAAGAAACCTGTATATTCCAGCGTGCCATTGGAAACGGTTGTGATAGAACATGGAAGAAGAGCAAGGGATCGTTCGACTTGGCGCGACGAATAACCATCTCCAATGAATACGAAGTCACAAAGCTTGGTTGCCCCGTGTTGAACATTCTGGCGCATATAAAATGCCTTTCGTTTCATTTAGACCTTACCTGACCATTCTACAACACAACATTACACGACATTATGTGACCTGGGAAGGAAATTAAAGCAGTTCGGATACAGTACACCTAGCTTCTTGCAGGACACGCGAAAAGAAACATTATTGGGATTGGAAGATCACCTTGTGCCCGCATGAAAGAATAACGGCATGGAAAACTTGAACTTACTTGTCGTGTTATCATTTCAAAACTTTCCCAAATGTGAGAAAATCAAACGACTACTTTGCCTGAAAATCTCTTATCTTCTACCGGAGTGGCATTTACTGGATTCCAGAGAATTTATAGAAAGAAAGTGAAATAATCGAACACACTTCAGTTGGAAAATTCAGCTGCAGCCTATTTTCATTTTCACCAAAGTTTTCATTCAAACGAAAATCTGACAGAAATGGTTCCACAAACAGTCAGACGTAGTACAGGTCTCGTTTTCGAATTGATGTTCTACGGAAAAAATCTATGTGAGGAGTTTTACAACCACAACGCTGCTGAGATATTTGCAAAGCTCTGGGCCGCAAGTGTCTATGGTGGGGAACGAACACGCTATTGTCTTTTCCGGGGAGTAACGCGTTCACCACCACACCATGCGGGCCCTTTGTTTCTCAGCTATTTCTATGGGTGATTGCTGTGGCAAAAGATCGATAGAAATAGCTGAGAGACAGGCGAAAATACCCGAAAAGGACAATAGCGCGTTCGTTCCCCACCATAGACACCTGCGGTCCAGAGTTTTGTAAATATCTCAGCAACGTTGTGGTTGTAGTTCGCTTAGTACCCTGCCGCGAAATTCTGGTAAGCAGAAAATGAAAAGGTATAACATGAGGAGTTTTACTTTTTATTTTTTGCCTACTACAATTTTCACGGCAAGGTATTAAGCCAAATATAACCACAATGCTGCTGAGATATTTGCAAAAGTCTGGACCACAGGTGTCTAAAGTGGGGAACGAACGTGCTATTGTCCTTTCCGGGGAGGAACGCATTCACCACCACACTGTGCTGGTCCTTCGTTTCGCCTGTCTCTCAGCTAGTTCTATCAATCCTGTTGACAGGTAGCTGCTGATGGCTGTGATCGATAGAACTAGCTGAGAGACAGGCGAAACGAAGGACTCGCATAGTGTGGTGGTGAACGCGTTACTCCCCGGAAAGGACAATAGCGTGCTCCTGTCCCACCGCAGACACCTGTAATCCCGAGTTCTGCAAATATCTCAGCAACATTATGTGAGGAGTTTTTTTGACACTAAGGTTATGGGCGCAGATAAGTCGAATAAGGTATATGACGGTAAAACAGGACGGGACGGGTTCAACTGATTGAAAAGATGATTTAAGCATACATTGTTGGAGAACGTCTTTTATACGGCGCAGAACTAATTTAAATCCTTAATTAATTTCATCGTGTATCTACACATTCTGGTCCTTCTCGAAAGCACCACATGATAAGCACAAACCAGTTTCCAACGAAATTTCTTCATTTCTATAATGCAAAATTTGCAAGATGAACTTTGCAAAACTAAGTAATTATAATATATGGGTTGTAGACGAACGCCAAGTGCGGCGCATTAGTTAGGTACCCCTAATACACATACGGTCGTCGGTTCGCTACTGGTGTATTAGACAAATCAAGTCCTCTGTTACTTTGGTATCGGGGAAATTAGCAGCAAACTTCTGTGGCATGAAAGCGACTTGATGCACTAGTAATATCAGCACCGACTTTCACTCACTTTCAGAATAAATAGTCAATGTATTGCTTTCCTCACAAAACTTCGCTATGGCTAACATTACAGCGGTTTCGTCATCGTCAGAGCAACGGTGATTCAAATTGAGTGTCCACAAAAGTTGTTCGGTCTTGCGTTGTTCGTTTCGTAGCCGTTGTATTGAGATGAACAGAGTAGACACGAACGCAGTAGCTCCACCCTAATTCCTCTTTTATACAGGACTGTAGGCGCGTTGAGGTCACCCGGCAGTTCTCCAGAATACAGGACGGTCCTTGGGCGATTTCAAAGCAAAATTTTTTCCGTTGTGGTGCTATCTATCCTGGAGTAGTCAGATTACTGCTAGCTTGCACATAGCGGTACAGTAACGTCCACTGGTACATAGGTACACCACTGAAATTCATCGCGTAGGCCGGATTTACATTCATTAACCTCTATGATTCTGAACGATGGCGAATGCATGGCGAACCCTCATGAATTAATCAACGTTAAAAGCTTTACCTTCTTCATTCCTTAGATAAAAAATCACTCTGCTTATTTAAATAATGAAACTGGACGAAACTCATGTTGAAAGCGAACCTAGTGAAAACCACGTGGAAGTAGAACTTCGATGAGTTGAAAGACTGAAGAAGTGACGTCATAGGAAAAACATTAGTGCTACGCAGCCAGCTATAAAATGAGCCAACGCCAGAGAAAAAATATTTTATAGGGGAGACAAAAGTAAATCAGCTGGAGCTATAGGTAAATAAAAGCTTCTAGATTTCTGCTCACGTTGCGAAAAGCACGAAGATTCAAAAAAAGCTTAGATGACGGAATTTCTATAGTAACCGCCAACGGGGAGTGTATTAGATGCTTATCGAAACGAATCGCAGAGAAACCGGCTTGCTGCTTGAGCGGCTTTCACGAATGCCACGGAGGTGGTGAGAAATATGTTGATTGCTTAACGAAAAGTCTAGAGCGTCGAAAACAACCCCTGATTCAGGGTTTCGCCTTAGAGACCGGTTTAATGAGGTAATAATGTACTTTGAAAAAGTCACTGGGGAACTGAAAAGGCAGACAGAAAAGAGAAGAAACTTAAAAAAGAAAATGAAAATGAAAACGAAAATAAATGGAGAAGTGAAAAGGTGTTAATGTGCAATCAATGCCTAACAGATTTTTGTTAATAATCAAAAAATATCCGTGGGAAAAATTCTGGCTTTTACAAGTTTTCTCGTGCTCGAGCATTTTCTCATTTTCTCAAACGTGGGACCCTAAGTGAATTATAGTATATTGTTTAAGATCTGTCATCCGAAATTTCCATTGAAAACATTCGATGCGCTAATTTTATAGCTAACCCACCTCTATGCTTATGGAATAATCAATTATTTCCTTGTACAAATGTTCAGTGCCGTGGAGATTCAACAGCAACGAGAGAACTGGCTTGTTCCGTAAGTCAGGATTCCAAGGTACTGATTTGGTCAGAGTAGCGCCCATAACCTCACGAAGACTTTATATAAACTGATTAACAGGTCACTTAATCTTTTCTTATCTTCCACCATACTTAGTCTTAGGTGGCTTATCTTTGGTAACCAAATGTTCCTCATTGTAATTTTCTCTTGTCTGATAATTTGCTGGTTTGCAACATAAAGGACAGGAATATTCTAGAATATCACCTGCCTGCCTTCCACCCTAATATGTCATCGTAACTGTAGTCACCTTCTCATCAAAACGGTTAGAATGGTGTTGTAAAAGAAATGGGTATTTACTTCCATAGAAAAACACAATACAGTACAACACTGGCTGACGTTTCGGCAGTATCGCCTTCTTCAGAGCCGCTTTTTCGTGACTTCCAATCGAAAGTCACGAAGTCACGAAAAAGCGGCTCTGAAGAAGGCGATACTGCCGAAACGTCAGCTAGTATTGTACTGTATTGTGTTTTTCCATGGAAGTAAATGTATGCTGTTTAAAAACCTCGCGATTGCTGAACAAGAAAACGACACATTCATATTCCAATGCCGAGGTTAATAGAAAGTCGATCCTGGGAACTATTACGAAATGGGTATTGTTTTTGTGTATACTATGGAGGCAAGCCCACTAAGCAATTCTGTTCACGGCGGTCGTGGATGAGGTGCCCGCTTATCCTAGCCCACCTCCACTCCACCCCTGTGCATCGTAGCCCGACCCAACACCCAAACCCACCTCCCCCCAGCCACGATAAGGCGGTAACGATCAACGATTAACTGGAGCAAATAATACTATGAAGATGCTACATGATGACAGGATGAAATGCTATGTTTGTAACAATAGATGTTTTCATTCGATATTGAGGTTTCGGTTTGCAACATATACTTGGTGTACTTCCTTCATTAAAAGTGTCCATCTACACGCACCTTACGATGGCTGAACATAGAAAGTTATTTTAGATCTTTCGGCTATTATGGACAACAAATAATGCTCATCATCTCTTTACGAGTGAGTGTGCTTCCTCACCATCTTGTTGATATTTGACTGATCCTCAATATATGGCCTGTGATAAAACAACCATGTGCGTTGCTGGAGCTTCACACGGTTGAGTGCGGCACTTTTAAGCACTAACAGTATGAAATTTGGGTTTACCTTTAAAATATCGTTCCCATGAACATGCTCATTCTCGTTCAGTTTGAAAATACTCAAATCGCAAGTATATCTAAAACTGTTGTATGGTTAAACAGCTGAGGACCTCCGACGAACAGTTCTAGCCATTTCCTGCCGAGTGTTATCGATGAGGAGACAAACTTGAGCACGTCTCGATGGTTTCCTCTCATAGCAACAAAGGCAGACTGGTAAAACTGGTTTGTGCAAACGTAAACGTGGAGCCGAGTTACGTATGACGACAATTCTCAACATGGTTCCTGCAGCTCCCTCATTAGCAGTAACACAGGTCGTGGTGAACTTTTGGGCACGGTATCAGCATAACTTATGGCTATTCTCCCTATGGAACCTGGAAGGCGGAGCCCTTTTCAATAAGGCAGATGAGCCATCTCATGCTCCACTATCAGGTTACTCAGAAAATTGTTCCGCGAAGTGTACACCAGTAGTAACTAAATAGACAATAAATTGGAACAGATCGCCACACGTCAACCAGTGTGGAGTCCATTTTGTGGTAGCCATATGCTTGCAATTGGTCTTAGTTGGTTCAATAGTGGTAGCTGATAGCACTCGCCAGTTCTTGCGTATTTGGATGCAAACGCTCATTTCAAAACCAATCCGAGAATTGTAGTGCTTATGGAAGCACTCAGTCGTTGCCAGGAAACGCTCCAGTACGCATCACAGTATTTCAAGAAAAGCTCAACTTGTATTCAACGATATTCATAAGAAAAATAAAGTAATCTGATGGAAACGGAACCCAAACGCAAATCTGAAGACCTTCGCGAGCGAAGGATGCCAGGCAACGAGCCGAGTGAAAGAAATATCGAGATCTGTATGTGAAGCAGCACCGTAGTGATGAAAAATATAAAGCTGTGAACATGAATTTATAAAGAACAAACTTTTCAGACGATTGGCAAAAATGGACAGACATCTTAGCGATGGCACTTTTTAATGTTATAATTCTTTAATCACTTCCTTCGGAAAACCTTTCGAACGTTATGCACAATAAGTTCTGCAGATTTTTACTCATTAGCTACTTTCCATAATTAACTGTTACTTTTCACTGCACACTATACATTTTCATTGCATCATACTATACAGATTTATCGAACGATATCGATTGAGTCTATAAATGAGTGCGCCGTTTATCAGACTAAAGAACTTAAATTGGCAGGTCTGTACTGTAGATCGATAGGATTCCGATCGTCATAGAGAGTCGGTGCCTGGAGGAGAATTAGTACAGTGCCAGTGAAGCAAGCTAGCGAGAAGATGATCAGAAACAATCTGTCCAGCACCATTGCCACGTACTTCCAGTCCTCATCTATCTAAGTAGGCAAAAATGAGTTAACTAAAATGGAAAACAACGTGAGCATTTCCTTTGGATTTAGACACTTTTGAAAGCAAAACTCATTCCGAGCTTGGTCTACCACGTTACTCCAGAACGAAGCAGTTATAAATAATAACTGTTTCAAATAGTCTCATAGGTAACTCCAAAAATGTATAGCTATCTTCAAGAAAGATTAGGTCTGTGCACGGGAATCAACTTCTAATCATTTTGTAATTACTATACGAATAAAGTTATATCATTGTATATTACCGAGCAATGTGGAATATGTTGTAACAGGCATATGTTCTGTCCACTATGTCGTCATTTCCGAGAAGTATCAATGGAGTTAACATGATGCGCGCTCATGGGTAGATAAAGGGCGACAATAAACAAAGAAGACAACTGTATAGAAACCAGTGGTGCGATGGAGAACATATCGGGATTGATACTCTGCGATCATGAGAAACAGCGTATCACCGGCATCAAATGAACATTGTAATTGGCTCGAAGTATGAACACCGTACGGAAGAATATCAACGTGCCGTTTTCGAGTCGCACATAAAAGTCACCTAGTCACTAAGAAGCGTCTGCGACTACTTGTTCTGAAAGGTGGTTTGAAGCTTACTCATGTCGAAGACCCTGCGCATCAATTATAGAGCGTTTAGAAGATATCGCCTAAAATCCAGGCGAAACAAAAAAAGACCGGCTTCGCAGGCTAAGCCTGCTAAAGCGTCTTAATGACCGAGTGGAATAGTCATCTCGAGAAACCGTGCATCATCCATGTTTGGGATGTGATGAGGGAATTATCGATAATTGGACGAGAACGACAGAGCCCAAGCCTAGTTCATAAGGGGGTCTTCTAGGAGGGCAATCTAAAAGATGGAACAACTAACTGCTTTGCAGGCAAGAATACGCCAACCTGCAGTATTTGCAGCTGGTAGCTACTTATGAAGCACATAATAACACGAACGACACTTGCGGACGTCCTCATGTTTGAAACAAAGCACCTCATGAATGACGAGTCAGAACAAAAACGAACGAGCTTCTTTCAAATATTCCTTGCTCGGAAACAATTTCTTTTCCTTTCCAGGATTTCCACGTCCAATAGAGTCGGCGAATTTTTCCTCGACTGGCTACACTTTCACAGAACGCCCGATTAAAGACGAAATTAATAACCTAACATACAATCTCACTCATGGTACTGGGTTGAGCAAAATGCTTATCAGCAGCTTCAAAATACAGGAAAACCTATCACGGAGTTGAAAAAATGCTCTGCTCGATCTTTAGACCTAAGAATCTCAAAACAGTAAGTTCTGAAGATGCGTCATACTTAGAGGTCAAAAGATGGCAATGAACAGCGCATGAAGCTTAACACATAACGGTTAAGTTAATTTAGTTACTTAAAATGTATTTAAGTGGCAAGAATTATAGTCCAGATCTGAATAAGTATCACTGCACTGATACGTGGACTGAGAAGGAATTCAACTTATAATCAGAAGAGTCTAGCCAACGAGAAAACCCTAAACAGAATGAAGCGAGTGCACCGGACGGAAATACTCTGGTGGTATAGTCTCCTATGTTAAGAGGAAGAAAATAAAGATGATTACGATAAGATGATAGAGAATAGAGAACGCATTCTTACAAGTTGTATTATTATTACGTATTAACATTATTATCAAATCTAAATTATGCTTACTTTGTCGTCACGGTCCTTCTTTTTGAGCAACTCCGCAATGAAACAAATGTTCTCGAACGCTTTAATAACCTGGAAATGTGAATAGTGCAGTTACAAATAAAAAATAACATATCTTGAGACTTTGCATAATTTCACAAAAAACACATAGAAAGATGATTCACTTCGTTGTCGGCGAATGACGAAACCCTGACTCCTCGATCGCTAGCTTGGGAAGGCGATCAAGATAAATCATTCATGACATTAAATGGTTTGAAAATGAAGTACATGAAAATCCGGAAACTAAGCCGCACTGTTGATAGGACAAACTCCAACATTTGTTAAATTTTTATCTGCTGCCTACTACAATTTTTCACGGCAAGGTATTATGTGAACTACAACCATGATGTCGACGAGATATTTCCAAAATTCCGAACCGCAGGTGTCTGCAGTGGGGAACGAACGCGCTATTACCCTTTCCGGGGGATAACGCGTTCCCCAGCACACCATGCGGGTCTTTCGTTTCTCCTGTCTCTCATCCATTTTCTAGTTCTAGTCTAACATTTGGTCCTACCTCGATTCACTTGCAGTTTGTTGTGATTTCTTTCGAACCAAATCCATTAGTAAGAACTGAACATATTGAAAGAATTTCGGACTCTAGTTAAAAACTTGCTTCGTAATTCGATGTTTTTCTTTACTAAGCAGACACGAGGCTGTTATTATAGGATTTATTAGGATACAATAGCCGACGTTTCGGCGGTTTCGCCTTCTTCAGAGCCTACTATTCTCCTCCAAAGGGAATCCTCCAAATACTGAACACAATACGATTCCTTCAACTTGCACTTCTTCAATAGCGCGTACATGGTGTCCTGTTTGCATCGAAGAGAGGTGCGTAGTAGTCGCGTTTCGATGTCCAGTACTAGTAGTTGGCTGTCCCTCGGTAGGCCGCATACATCGTGTAGTCGTTTTCGTTCGATGAAGTTCAGCACGACTCGGTGTTTCAGGCAGCGGCGAAGAAAGAGTATCGTTTGTCTAGCTAAGACAATTTTTTGTCCCAGTGACAAGACTTCTTTTACGAGTCGGAAATATTCTGCTGGCACTTCACGTAGAAATTCCCATGACCGACTTTCTTTCAACCTCGGCATTGATTGATAATTCCTAACAAATCCTATAATAACAACCTCGTGTCTGCTTATTGAAGAAAAACATGAAATTATCAATCAATGAGGTTAAAAGAAAGTCGGCCATGGGAATTGCTTCGCAGTTTTTGTCCTTGATTTTTTCGATGTATCGCTTTATTCATTTTATTTATATGAAGGGAGCGCAGCGCAGTGATTAGAGATGCCCTACAATACAGATATGGTCGGTGGCTCGATGTTGCTCTAGCCAAGGCCCCCATCGCTTCGGAATTAACAAGCAGGTACTGGACTTCCCTGAGAGGCTAAAGACACTAATTTCATATACTAGTATTCCCCTGAAAGTTACTGCATAAGTGTAACGTTCATTCAGCCACCTCTACAATGGTTGACTGAATGCGTAACACGGACGTCATCATGATAACTCAAAGCAGATCGGCACGATGGACGACGATTGAAGGAGAAAAAAACAGAAGATGTGCTGGTACCTGCATTACTCTTGAAAATCATGATGAAGACAGCCAATTATCACAATACTCTGCATGACAAAGGCGAATGTAAGGCTCATCCTTAAGTCACTGGTCAACGCCGAAAGCTACACTCTAAATTCAGCAACCACGGAAGGTCCATGGATTGGCGGCTGTCGCTCTGCTACAGCTTTCGCTGGTGTACATCAGAAAGGTAGCCGCCGGAAAGAGCTTTTTCGAGAGAAGTCTGGTGTCGAATTTGCAATTCCGGATGGATGAGAGGACTGGCTAGCGCGATTCGGGATCGGACCAGCGACCACGGCTTCTCTAACCATTACGCTTCCTGCACCACCGAATTTTTACCCGCTTCCAGTTCATGGCCAAAAAAAAAACAGTGGAAAAGGCACCTGAGGAGAGTAGTAGAGTTTTTGTATCCGCTCGTCTACGGCAGCATTCCCCAGACTTTTGCCAATATCACGACTCACACGATGTTCATGCAAATTCAAGGGGATTTTCCCATCAAGTGTTGTTAATCCTAAAAATCTACATAGCGGCACATATTCCTTATTTTTAATTTCAAATTCAATGAAATTCTGGAAATTGAAGTCACATATAAACTATGGACATTCAGTCCATCAATGCCTACCGAGTGTTTTTCTCGAGCTTACTTTTCGAAACGAATTTTCGCTGTCGTCAAGCGATCGTCTCATAAATAATAGCCGTGGCAACCATTTCAAGAAAACCAATTTCACCCATTTTGGCATCAAATGAGTGGTTGGAGTTCGAAAATGAAGATTTAAAGCTGAAAATCATGAGCACAAACAACTGATTTATCCACAGATTTTGCCCACATAAAAGACTTATTACCTGTTGTTACGCGAGCTTACGTGATGCTACCCAGGTGTTAACTAAAAGTTTTAACACGGAAAAGATACTTACAGTAGTACGGTATAGATAAACTACTTTTACTGGGAAGGAAATTGACTGATAAAGCCAACTGTGAGTATGGCGCTGGTTCAACCCTGGACATACCAACTTCCATCTATCTCTGGTCATAAAATTGGTACCAGACTATCATGGAGCACCTGGTTTCCTTCAAACACGAGCTGGCTGATAGCCTGTAATAAAGCTATGGAAGCGCACTAGTACACCTATCTCAGGGTTTCAGGGTGGAACTACTTGAACAGCATTCAACGACATTCATAAGGAAAACAAAAATCCTAAATCAGTTTCCGAACCAACGCACAAGATCCGAAGAGCTTCATAAGTGATGGATAGCGGACCACTAACCACATGAAAAAATAAAGAAAATGATGGGATCTGCACAGCATTTGATTTCATATCGTGTTTCCGAAATGGCTCATTGGCATATGCTTTCATTGCACAGGTTGTTGCGGCGTCGAGCTCGCAATTTTATATGAACACCAAGTCGTTGTGAACAATTAGTCCTTGCAGCTGCCATACGGATCTTTTGTGTGTAATCGCTGAGTCGAACAGTCGCTGGGTTACAACTTTTATGATAATAGTAGCAATAACAACAATAACAGTAGAGCGAAGTCTGTGGACGAGTTAGACGAGTTAGGCGATATGAACGAACTGGATGGACACTGGACGAACACTGTGAACCCATGAAGATGAATGGCCATGGGCTGTCTGTATTACTTCTGCAGTGGGTGGAGCTTTGCCAGAGGGAACTAAAGAGAGCGCCTAGGGTGAGGTTCTAAAGGTTTTTTCTACTAGCACAATCTGATAGAGCTACATGTGAAAGGACGCAGGTGCTCGTTCGGAAACTTCTTTGAGACGGCAGATTATGGAAAGTACATTCAACTGATTGCTGCTGATTCAATGCCTGAACTGTCGGACAAAGAAGAACAGTTTATTGAAAGGAGTTATGGAATCCCTTTCCAGTCACCTGCAAGGCAACTGCATGAGATAGTGACTAAGAGGTAATTTAAAAAAGATGCGAAGATAGATTTAAGATAGTTACAGGTGAACAAGAAACATACACTAAAATAGAAAACAGGAACTACTTGATGAATAGTTCCTATACAGGTTGTCATATGCATGCAGAGTTCTACAGATGTACTAGCTGTTTACAGTCGAATGGCTGACAAGTACATGCAAGATGGTTCAACGCGCTACCATCAAATTGATCTGATATGCAAAGTATTAGCGCGCATGTAGTGCAGTGATTAGAAGTTCGCTACAATACACATGTGGTCGCTCGTTCGACCTAGTATCTCAAACGACCCAAGCTTTTCAACCTTAAAGGGATGTTAAATTGATACCAGACTTGTGTGACAAAAGCTTTCCTTGATCCACAAAGGCGAGTGACTCAATCTTGTGAAAACTTAGTGAGATTCAAGTGGAGCTATCTACGATCCTGGGGAAAGCCAACTCGGCTAACAATCAACGATATTTATGAAGAGTACGAAGTGTTCACATATTAGCTGAGCTTGTACAGAAAGCTGATACTTTTTCGATAGACGCGAGACAACGAAGAGAAAGAGGGAAGCGCCGAGATCCGCTTAATTTGATGTCTAGTCACGCATTTTTTACTTGTTTAACAAATACAAAAATAAAAAAAATGTAAGACCGCAGATGTCATGTTACTTTACACGACCCATCAACACATGTACTGTTCGGATCTCAACTTTCATTCGATTCATTTTTCTCGCATTCATCGCCCACAAAGTCCCTTCAACGTCTCGCATCTTGTTTCGCCTTCTGCTTGAGGATTTCGTCTCCTTTTTGAATGTCTTAGAATGTTGGTCTCGATTCTCCTTTCAATCTTGGAACACAGCAGGACTAAGCCGTTCCCACGTGGATTGGAGGAAAGCGTTGGAAAGGGGGTTGAACCAGCATCTTGTTTGTGGTTGGACTTCATTACTAACCACAGCGCCAACCTCTAGCCCGGACATAGAAGTTGTAAAAGTGTCCGTAAAAAACATAGAAGTAAACAAGAAATGACAAGAATTTTGTTGTAAAATGGCGGTATAACTCACATATAACAGTGACTACAACACTAAGAGTCACCATCACCATAGTGAACAGCAAATATTTTCCGATTAAAGGTAATGTTATTGATGTGGCAGGAATGATTTCAGTCTGAAAACACAACTCTGAAATTAAATCGTTTAACCATTTTATTTAGTGCCTTTTTCATCTTAATGGCAGGGTATGTTGCGAAATATAACTCGTATGGAATGCTGAGATATTTGCAAAATCTCCGGACCACAGGTGTATGCAGTGGGGAATGAACACGTGCTGTTGTCCTTACCGGAGAGCAACGCACTTCACCACTACACCATCCGGGTCCTTCGGGTTGCCTGTCTCTCAGCTAGTTCTATCGATCTCAGCATTTCATACGAGTTAAATCGTTTAATTGAGATACTTCCCCTACAACATGGGAGAAAAAAGCAGGAGACGAAAGAGGTTCCTAAATGAAATGAGTCGTGCTGCTCTTCTTCTTCACTAGACCACCAAGAAAGTGAACATGGAAAGTCGATTAATCTCAGCTGTAGGTACTTTTAGGTCTTATAGCATTTGCCTTACATTGTCTTATTTAGCACCTTACACTGTCAAGGTATTGCGACAATTTTTAATTTTCTCCATTTATGCACATCGGTTACTACCCTAACGTAAATACTACCGCTCTATTACTTACATACACAAGTTTGACTACACAACTTTCGGTTTCGCACCATGGCTCTCAGGGAGGTCAATAGTGCGAATAATGAGATGCAGTGAGGCACCGATTCATGGAAAGCACAACATTTTGCTCTCCCTCCTATTCAATGGAATGCTCATCTGAAATGAAGAAACCGCTGAGTTCTCTAAGTTTTCCGCCAAAAATCGTTGCGCATGCCAAAATTCCTTCTTCTCCTTCATGCTTTCTCTCCTTGGCTACACTATGCAACATCCTAAGACATATTTTCTTGTATGAGACAAAAGAATGCATAAAAACGTACCAATAACAAAAAGAAGATAGTCAACGCGACAAGGATCGAAATACACAGCGTGACTTTCTCGCCAGAATCCGATGGTAAGTAAAAGACCAGAATTGTGAGAAATGATATTCCAACACAGGGAAATACAAGATTCACAGTGTAGAAGAGCGGTTTACGTCGTAATTCCAAGTAATACTGAAAAATATCACTTCGGGATCGAAATCTCTAAAATCTCTATATTATACCAATACTTTATCCTTGTGTACGTGTAGCACACTGGTTCGACGTTCCTTGAAATACACATATGGTCATTGATTCGATCCTACGCTGTCCACAATTGCTCTGAGGTCGGAAAATTGGTAGCAGACTGACTTAATACATCGATAGACGCGTGAGGTCAGATATGTATTCTGTCATCTCCATGATGCTCATTATTAGCTCATTAAAATACTGCACCGTCGGTCCTGTGACCTGCGGTCGCGATTGCGGTGGAAAGAATGTTTTACCGTTCTATTCATCAATGAAATGCTGAGCTACTGAAGTTTCCTTCGTTTCATTTCACTGACTTTCTGGAGATGCTTCTGCACCGTAGTTGTTTTACTCGGATTGAGAAACTTATGATAGACTACAAAACGTTCAGCGTGAAATTCTTTTGGAGTAGGTTCAGTTTTGAAAATGCTGCGAAGCTTCACCAGCATGGTCGAACCACTGAGCTAATTGTCGAGTTTCTTCGGTTTTGCAAATTTCTTTAAATGCTCCGCTTGAGTTGAGATGATTACATAGAATTCCTCTAAAGTTCTCGAAGAGTTGTTCGCTTTTTGCATCTACCAATGTTTTCAATTTCTCCCAACGGTTTGCAGTCTCGTAGTGGTTGGGAGGTATTCCTGGGTGTCGGACTGTGATCTAGAGCTGGTGGTTTGTTTCCTCAGTAATGGTCTCCCAGGCTGAAAAGGAGACCGACGTTTCCATTAGGAAGCCCAGCTAAGAGTAATCAATACCAGGAATAACTGCCGTCCTGGTATCAAACTAGTCGTATTGTGGCAAATTTTCTTCTGATCAACAAAGTGGAAACTGCATGGGGTGGTAAACATCTAGTAAGGCTTCAGCTAGGCTGACCTCGGGACTCTAGGACACCACAATGGCTGACCCAGCAAATACCCGGCCTCAGTATCCCGGACATTAGACGCTCCCGTCTACGAAGTCGGGGGGTGGTACAATCGGTGAGAAGGGAACGAATCCCGGGTTGCACAGGACGTCATTAGCCGAATCCTTATTATTCGTGGAGAGCAATTCTCGTTACGAAATGTTTCAAGGCGTTAGCGTTGTTGTACACCCGTCTGTTTTCCAGTTAGTCACTTAATAGGAAAATCCTATCATCGCGCCTGGCCGTTCTTCGTTTCCAAATTGGAAGGTCAAAAGAAAGTTAGTATCGTCAACTCTTTCTCACCAATTTGTACAGCCGATGAGAGCGAACTAAACGCGTTGTGCAACTAGTTGGAGGAAGTAATAAACAACGAAAACTCCTTACATTAATTATTTTCTGTAGACTTCAACGGTAAATTAGAAACAAGCAGCGAGAATGAATACGGCATAGGAAAACTCGGAATAGAAGGATGAAATGAGTATGGAAACCGTTTTGTAGAGCCCCTGTCCGCAACATATTCCTTCCATGGGAGTTCATTTTTCGAGAAGACAGACGATAGACGATGGACATTGAAGTTCCTTAACGACATGATTCATGAAGAGATCGACCATACTCCCATGAACGGAAGATGGTGCCTCTTTGACACCTCAATGGTACCTGGATTCTGTACAGGATCTCATGATCGCCTCTCAATGCGAAGATTCAATTAAACTACAAGCTGGAGAAGATCTCCTGTTATCGCCCAAGAAAAGCAAAACAGCACGTCTATGATGAGGACATTCTCAATAAAATCCTTTTTTCATATGGCTGGCAGATAAATGACGATCCGATCGACGATTAAAAGCTGTTTGTCAGAGGAGGGACATAAAACTTGCGCCCGACACGTCTCAGTTCCTCAGAGAAGAAGTTCATACAGCAACTCCATTTCCACCAATGAGTTGTTCGAAAACAAGGACACTGAAGTTTCTTCCTACTACAACACAACTGACATGCCACGACCGACTTTCTATTAACCTCGGCATTGATCAAGTGATTTTGTTCGTATTTTTTTTTTGAGCAAACGCGAGGTGTTATTGTTCTTTGTTCACGATTAAGCTGACGTTTCGGCGAATTTCGCCTTCTTCAGAGCCTGGAAAGGTCAAGTTGATAGCAACTCACTCGGCCAGACGCCTCCATAACCAAACAAAGAAACCCCAAACCAAGATTTCAATCACTTTGAACACAGCTTTGCACACTCACCGCTTTCTATGAGGTCTCCACTAAGTATGTCACGTAGAGACCAACCGCACAGAAATCACGTGGAAGTATAATGTGCCCCTCACATCAGAAAAGCAGTTTTATATACTGCCCTATATCACGCGTGATAATGAGGCATTCTTCCCTGCGGTTCATTTTCGGACTTCTGGAATTAATCCAGAGTGCCTCGAGAGTTTTTCACGCCTGTGTTCTCGATTCGCGTGCGAGGATCGTGACACATACTTCGAAGTCGTCCCCGTTATGTCTCTGGGTCCTATGCG